>CM052212.1:15631959-15862414 GCA_028454225.1 Lasioglossum leucozonium
TTTGAAAGGGTGAAAGAGGTTGAGAATGGGACCGAAAAGCAATCGAAAGAGATTCACCTAACAACGGAGCGCATGTTGCTTCGCCGTCCGGCGAGCAGATGAAGTTGTATGCGCTGGCAACAGCAACAGTGCTGTCGCATCTGCAGCTGTGCACGTTTCTTTCCGTTCGCCGCTTGCAATTTGCGTTTCCGGGACCGTTTCATGACCTTCTGCCGATCCAGGAAGAAGTTTCCACGCCAGAGTGTTTCGAAAAACGCGCGGCCGTCGGCTGGACCGCGTCCACGCGCTGGTTTCAGCGGAGATGGGACTGTCACGGACATGGTCATTCCTTGCTCTTCAACTTTCGGTTGAAAATAAATATCCTTCTTTGCGATGCGATTTAATTAAATTTTCCTTGTTTCCTTTCCTCACAGCTTATTTCCAAATGATAAATCAATATATATATATGTATATGCGATCTCCTTAAAACTCAACTTCCGGTTCGAAAAATTCCCCCTTCCTCAAGGTACTAATTCGAGTAAAAAAGAATCGGTACTATTGTACGTGAATCTTCAGCTTACAAATATTATTCCTCGCAGCATTATCTCCGACGATAAATAGACGTTTACAAAATGTCTTCGCTTAAAAAAGACAAGAGCTGTCCAAAGACTCGACGAACTTTCCTCCTCCCAATCGCTCGATACAAGATCTTCGATCGTCGATACAATCTTCGACCAGCGATATCGCCTTATGTTCTCAGAAACCCCGAGATTCCTCCGTTCTCATGAGCCGAGCATGGCAACGAATTTCCCGGTATCGGTCGCCGATAAACTTCGTTTCGTTCAGCATCCAATTTGTCGGCGGCTGCAGAGAGGGGCAGGGGGTGTTGGGAGGCTCGGGCCAATCTCCGGGACTGAATAATTAACCCCCGAGTAATTAGTCGGGCATTAAGCGCGATCGGCTGCTAATTTACGCTAAGGAGCTCTGCCGGTCGGTGCGACGGTGTGCAAGCAGCTTCCGACGCGGCTTAATCCCTTCTCGAGGGCGGCTTTGATAGTTTAGGGGCGTGGAAGTGGGGGGGTTGGTCGGTTGGTTGGTTTGCGGGGGTGGCTGCTGGAGGCTCGAGGCGAAGGTAATGGCTTCCTCCCCCGATTACGACAGCCCCTTGTGTTCAGAATTTCTGTTGTTCCAACGCGAGAACAATCATCCGGCAAGAGATGATGAAAACGTCGCCTCTGCCTCTCCTCTTCTCTTCTCTCCTCTCCTCTCCGTAACCGGGTGCTCGCGTGTCTTCTCGCGGGCCGAAAGGAAGGGTCTCGATTGTCTCTCCTCGGAAAGTAATCAACGCCGAGACACACGGCCAGGCTCTCTCTTAAATCACCCCCCGCGGCCCGTTGGTCTCGCTTGGAATCGTTCCATGCAGCGGGACACTCGATAAATCTCAATGTTTATACTCTCATCTATTTTAACACCGCTCGTGTATATAGATATATATTTGTACGTATATCTCTCAATATCTCGTGTAAGAATATAGGAAGAATATATCGGTCTTACTCTAACTTAGCCAGACTAAGGAAGACTTCGGATCAGAGGCACACTATATCGTCGTACGCGAAGCAACGATGCTTCGATAATCCTTAACGATTACTATATATCGTCGGTCGAGAGGTCGGCCGACACCTGGAGACACATGGATTTTTCTATGGAAGAACGGATCCTTTGCGAATCGACCTTTCTCTATTGATCGATCACGGACACGTGGGCTGTCTGCAGAATTCTCTCGGAGCAATCGTTCTCTCTGACGCAAAACTCTCTCCTTATATTTCTTCTCTTCTCCTCTGTTATTTCTCGAGGCCGCAACGTGTCGCGATCGTGTTGCTTGATGCTCGCGAGATCCTTTGGAATCTTGTAACTGGGTGCTGCTTACAGAACTACACTTATTACAAACCCGGGTACTTAACACTTAGCGGCGACGAGAGTAGCGATTACTTATACGATTATAGACTAATATCGAAGAACTACGCGCTAGTGGAAGACTTTTGTGATTTTGTTTGGCTTTACGAGCGTATCACGAGATCGTTACATGTTCCCTTGTTCCTTCGTCCGATCCGACGTCCCTTCTACACGGGGATATCGAGATTATTCTCGATTCGAGACCCGTGCACCCGACGAGAGCCGACGACGCGCAGCGTCGCAACGCCGGTCCATCCTCGCACTGAGGCGGAAAAGTCGAGTGAGATGCTGGAATAAACTCACCCTCGGCCCCGCGCCGCCTCTCTGTTTCGCTTTCCGTGCCACCCCCCGTTGCGGCTCCGCTCGTCCCACCCTCCTCCTTTTCGTGGGTAGCGCCGGCGCCATAGGGTACGTCGATATCGGCCATGCAACACCCCTGAAAAGCTCGTCTCCGCCCTCCAATAATATTGGGCTTACCGGGAAACGGAGTTTTCACGGGGGTGCCACGGAATTTCTACCCTCCGCGTGCCCGATATAGAACGGCTTTTTTTATAACAAGTTCTAGCCACCCCTTAACGTCTTCTACCCTTATCTCTCGGTCTCGTGTCCCCTAGGGTGGATTTAGAAAATAATTCAATCGTGTGCCTCCCTCTCAGAACGCAAAAACTGCGTTTCCCCTATAGCGTCGCGCCACTGCCTACCACCCTCTCGTCAGGCGTCTAATCGCGAAGCTGCAGAGAGTTAACGGTCAACGAATGGAAGCTGCGACTGCTATTCGTGTTCTGGAATGGGTCGGAGTGACCACCGAGTCGTGCGATCTTATGGGGGGAAGAATGCGCGTCTTATTTCTAATTTGAAATCGTTTGTTTCAGTATTCTACGCATAAGCGGAGTGTTTTGCATAGAGTAATTTGACCGTAGATTTGGTATATTTAAACAAAGACTAAATCTTGTTATTAATATTATTAATAGTAATCGCATAAAAGAAGCTTAACAGTTTCCCTTTAAATAATAGACTAACGAGAAGTTGTTGAATCAAATACAAATACAAGGTATATGACAACAAACGAAGTTCTACTGTATTAAAAGAGTATCAACATAAGAATTATATTATTGTTACTGTAAGAAAAGAAAGTGTTAACACTAGAACTACCATACAAGTTGATCCATTTCAGATTCCACTTTTACAATTAATGTAATTGCAAAGATCTGTTACGCAGCTGACAATGAAAAAAGTACTCAATTAACGAGGATATTGCTTTTCTAGTTGCGTTAAGAAACGAAGGGTTGAAACGATTTTATCCTCGCGTCGCCGTGCAAACATCTGAAGCTTCTCTTTCATAAGAGATCTCAGCCTTTCGAAAGGAAAGCTTGGGGGCACGCAAGATATAGATGCTGGCCTTCTATCATCTAGGTGCTATATATAGATACTATGCTGGATTACCAGAGGAGTCACCAGAAATAATTCTTCTCCGTGTTTTCTAACTCGCGCTTGCACATGCAATTTAATTATGTAATTCCTAGCATTCTCTGCATTTTACTCTATACGATTATAACGAGTTTCAATTCTCTGTGTTTTTGTTCATTTTAATATTTTAAAAGATACAAGCACGAAAGTGTAAAGAACAAAGTGTTCATTTATATTAACGTTGTAAAAGATACAAATACGAAAGTCTGAAATTGAAGGAGCAGATAAAATGTATAGTACTCACTTTACACGGCCAAATTCGTCTCTGGGTACCGGCGGTTTGGCTTCGCTTCCCATTAACATAGATCTGTACGATTCTACTTTCTTTTTTACTTCCTCGGTTGTAAAACTACAAAACATAAAACTTTGGGTGAATAACTGCTCTAGCATCGACGGTATTATAAGCTGCAGAAGCAATATATCGGGTTAGGGGAATACATTGAAGCCAATGGTAAGCTAAATCCAATTGGAGTTCGAAATCCCATTTGGTATTGGGTTCAAGGGATCAACGAAGCTTCATATTTACTACGCATAATCCTCACCGAGAAAAATGATTATTGCATATTGGAAAGATTCTGTAGTAACGATAATTATAAGGTAATAATCGATGCGCTTACCCTTGCTCTTCCAATATGTCAGCAAACTCTGCGCACTTGACTTCAACCTTCCGTTTCCTAACATGATCGAGAATTTCTTTGTTGGGTTGTTTATTTAGCTGGTCTAATTTCCCTTCGTCTGACTTGTAGGTAACCTTCTCTTTCGTTTTTCGTACAATCGCCCAATTTCTTTGCACATGTCCATTTGTACCTGATCCACGTGGCGTCTGTAGTCCAATACCATTGTACATCTTGTATTACACCTGCAAGAACACCGTTGAATACCATTAACAAGTTAAAAAACAGAGCTGCAGTTTATATAAGCTCCAAATACAGTGGCGAGTTACGAGTAAGTTCAGCTTATGCATATTCGCATGTTTACAGAGTGCGATTGGCTACCGATGGGAACCAAACTAATTAATAGTTCATAGACACATACTATACAAGATGTCGCACAAATTTTCATAAAAATAAAACAATAATATCATATATCGAAAGACCCATAGACTTGGAATTATCGTTGATTACAGAATATCAATAACAAAGTATCTAAGATTGTGAAACACCCCGTTCATTTTCTTTAGAACGACAC
The DNA here is from genome assembly GCA_028454225.1 of Lasioglossum leucozonium. Classification (NCBI taxonomy): domain Eukaryota; kingdom Metazoa; phylum Arthropoda; class Insecta; order Hymenoptera; family Halictidae; genus Lasioglossum; species Lasioglossum leucozonium. Next base: position 15,636,547 of record CM052212.1, read on the forward strand.
GAATCATTTACGAACGAATCGACAACGGATGACAGTAAGCGGACAACAGCCGTTGCGGTTACGTTCAAAAACTTGACTAAAGATCGTGCTTATCCGGATCGAGAACGAGATCAACGAGATCTCGTCTTGCATCGAGCATCGAATCTCCGTTAAATCACGAACGAATCGATCGGGAATATGACGCGATTGAACTAATAACTCCGGAGGGAGCGGGAAGGTAGGTTAGAATAGGCTGCACGCAAATCAATTATCGATCCGGCGAGTGCTGCGCAAATATTTCGTAGTGCTGATCTCGCGTGAACGCGAAACGTTACCTTGGCATCAGTGTCAACGGCGAAGACCTCGCTCTGCCATCCACAGGATCGCAGATTTCGCGACTTGTCTTCGGATGGGATTGATCGATGAAAAAAACACAAGTGCGACCGCGATTTCCGTGGCGTCACCGTTTCAAGCGACAGCCCCGCGATCAGTAGAATGCGGACGACTGTCAATATTCGCTTCGTCGGGTGAATTCGAGTCCCTTCGCTAGATGGCTCTGCTGGTGCTGCGAACCGCCACAACACAAATATGCACAATCAGACTTCGGTTAGAGAGGGTACCTCTCTGCTTCCGTGTTGCGTGGTCACGCAAACGTAGTTACGATAGCGCTACCACAGACGAGATATAAGAGTAGACCAATCACCCAATGTATTTATCTGTCTCATGTTCCCGTACCATTCCGTGTCACATCCTAGAATATCGACTAAAACTAATATTGTGGAACTTACATTCTAGAACGGCGCTGTTATTGATAGAATTTGATATCTCATGTCGGGGATTCTATAAATCACAGACGAGGTATAAGAATAGACCAATCACTATATGAGGTTTCGGGTCTCGTCACAGACGTAGGATCAGTACAGACATTGCATCTTATGGACTTTTCTCTCCACGCTTCGGGGGGCTCTAAGAGCCCCCGTACCATTTCGGTGTCGCGCTCACTGTTACCGATAATTCACGAATTTAGGCGTATTAGTAAGAACTGACTATTCCGTATACTTAATTTTTACTACGGATGTTTAAAATGATTTGGAAGTCATACATGAATATGGCGCGTATATTTGAACAGAGAAAATAGTATTTTCGTAGTAGTTGACCACTCACTGACCAGTAGCTGACCACTCACTGACCAGTGGCCGAACAGTAGCTGACCATTCACTGACCAGTAGCTGACCACGCACTGACCACTCATTGACCACTCACTGACCAGTAGCTGACCACTCACTGACCAGTGGCCGAACAGTAGCTGACCACTCACTGACCAATGCCTGACCAGTAGATGACCACTCACTGACCAGTGGCTGACCAGTAGCTGACCACTTATTCACCACTCATTGACCAGTAGCTGACCATTCACTGACCAGTAGTTGACCACTCACTGACCAGTAGCTGACCACTCACTGACCAGTAGCTGACCACTCACTGACCAGTGGCCGAACAGTAGCTGACCATTCACTGACCAGTAGCTGACCACGCACTGACCACTCATTGACCACTCACTGACCAGTAGCTGACCACTCACTGACCAGTAGTTGACCACTCACTGACCAGTAGCTGACCACTCACTGACCAGTGGCCGAACAGTAGCTGACCATTCACTGACCAGTAGCTGACCACTCACTGACCAGTGACTGACCACTCATTGACCACTCATTGACCAGTGACTGACCACTCATTGACCACTCACTGACCAGTGGCTGACCACTCACTGACTAGTGGCTGACCACTCACTGACCAGTGGCCGAACAGTAGCTGACCATTCACTGACCAGTAGCTGACCACTCACTGACCAGTGACTGACCACTCATTGACCACTCACTGACCAGTGGCTGACCACTCACTGACCAGTGGCTGACCACTCACTGACCAGTGACTGACCAGTAGCTGACCACTTCTTGACCACTCATTGACCACTCACTGACCAGTAGCTGACCACTCACTGACCAGTAGTTGACCACTCACTGACCAGTAGCTGACCACTCACTGACCAGTGACTGACCAGTGACTGACCACTCATTGACCACTCACTGACCAGTGGCTGACCACTCACTGACCAGTGGCTGACCACTCACTGACCAGTGGCTGACCACTCACTGACCAGTGGCTGACCAGTAGCTGACCACTCATTGACCACTCACTGACCACTCATTGACCACTCACTGATCAATAGCGATCTGTACTTGCTGCATGTAGTCATAACCTCGTCTGTGTCATTACACCATCATTGTACCTCGTCTGTAGTCATAACAGACACAAGTCGTTATTCGTTTGTATTTGATCGTTGTCGTGGATCTAGTTCCAACATTTATCGTTTGTCAGCGTACAGGGCGTAAGAAAACGGGTTGTTATTGCGTGAGACACGAAACCCCATATGGTGATTGGTCTACTTTTATACCTCGTCTGTGGCGCTACTGTAATGGCGAATGGGAGGGAAATTTGAATATTGTATTTTATCCAGGCGCAATAGCTTAGAATAGGTAAGGAAATAACGAGAAAATTCCACGGAGTAACTTCTTGGAGGAGCTTTTCGAATTTCGCATAAGCTAGATAGTCGATGTCTGGAATCAGTCATGACGGGAAGTCATGAATCCTCGGTCAAGGACGTCTTGGAACTCCCTCCGTCTCACATCCCTCATTTTGGCGGGCCTTTACCTTCGCACTTCTGCGCGTGCTATCGAAGCGCCTCCACCACCAATCACCATCAAGCTGCAACCAGAAGAAGGGTCTCCAACGAATCAAAGCTTAGCTGAAAGATCCGAATGTTCCTATTGGCCAAGGAAAAGAAAATGGGAATAAAGAAATTGGAGGAAGATTCAAACTCCACGCCGAGGCAGATATTATTCTGGGATCGTGGAGTCCATATCTCAGAGCTCCGTTAATAAAGTCTCCATCCATTTACATTATATATCTTCGTCGAAAGTTTATTTCTCACAAGTTCTCCACGAGCAGAGCGCTTCATCGCGCCACAGGTACGCGAACCTGCCGCAATCCCTAAATCCCACCTCACGTGTCAAAGATATTTTATTCTGAATCGCAATTAGATAGACTGTTACCAAAGATAAACTATTAGGTCGTTACATATGAAATGTCCGATTTTAGAATGCAACTGTTAGGAAGAGTTTATACACAGTGTAGGTTTACAGCGCATAAAGTATTAACCGTGTTATGCGGGAGCCTATTCCATTTTAGAGGGCTCCCCTCCGCGGAACGGTGTCTTATAATAGAATTATAGATATCTATATAAATAAATCAGGCGCTCGGGGGATCCTTGCGGCAACTCGAATCTATAAAAAAAAACATTTCGCCGAGATGGATTCTACCTCAGCGCCGGTCGCGCGTAGGTTATGTTTTGCGAGCAAGCCACTAAATATGTAAATAAATACACTGCTGTCGGGTAAATGGTGACAAATCTTAATTTGTTGCACACAGGGCAGCGGGGACGAGGCAGAATTGTAAATCGCGAAGCAATGCCAGGCCGCTGATTTACTCAGGAATTGACGCGCGTTTTGCGTAGTCCAATCCTACGGAGCTCATCTTTCCTACCCTGCGCTATTCGATCGCCGATAATTTTTCGTTTGATATCCGCTGCATCGTGGTCGATCCACGGAGACGATTGTTGTGGAAATGGTGGGGTGTCGCGGCAGCACGCGAACGACGGCATGGAGAACACCGGCGCGGCGCGGCGACGAACAGAGTGGAGCGGTGTCATTCTTTGGGCACCCGATCACCGTGGCGCATTCATTTTTAGCGAGGGATTGGTCGGGGAACTGGAGCGCGGACGCGGTCAACGCAAGAGACACCTGTTGCGTTGCTCCATAGAATAAGCCGGCTAGCGTAACACCGTGCTTCGAAACGCAACAAATTTTCTTTCGCTCGCGCGGTGAAGCGAAGAAGAGGTCAGGCACACATTCGTTTTCAAAGCGAAATCGACCATCGACAACGCACCGTGGTCAGTTTGCAAAGTGAAATAACCCTTGACGGGAACCGCCGACCGAGTGAAAGAAGCCTCGCGAATTACTTTGGAATCAGTCATAGCCGTATCGTCCTTGCGTTAGGTTGTGCATCACGGTCGATCCTCGTTCTTATCGTTTCTCATTTCGAATTCGCTTGCTGCGCGTCTTTCGTGCTCGTATGTGTCGTTATTGTTTCGATCTGTCTTTTATTTGCCAGTCATTTCCACAATAGTATACATCGTGTAGCAAATCGTTTCATATTAATTTTATTCATTATTCGCTTTGTCGATAAGTCGGCTGGGTTGTTTTTCAATCTCTTTGGTACGTCGAAATTTCAGTACTTCGATCCACCGATATACATATGTAGATACGCGCGATAATCGAATACCGAGAATGACAACTGCTTCGTAAATCTCTATCGTAAAGGCGGCGCTGCTATCATACTGCTAATTCTAATTTCTTGAGATAATCGCTCATTCAAATTGCCTAACTGCAGACTTAAGAAAGAAGAACTAGAAAGGGGGACGGTGCATGCGAGAAACGCGAGAAACGACACGCTGTAAATCTGAGATATTGTGCGTCGATTAAAATCTGCTGTACAAAAGGATTATTAGCGACAAACAAGTGCCGCAAGTGTGGATGAAGGATCGATAGATCGATCGAGTGACCGTGTGAACTGGCAGTAACATACCGGAAGTGGCCATGTCGAAGTCACTGAAGTTGGAGGACGACCAATTTTTTGCGTTGAAAAAGGTGAGTGTCATCTTAACCTACTGACAGTTGACATACATATAATATTACATGAATAGGCAGAAAGGTAATTTATAGATAAAAACGCATTACATCATGGTGCGGATGTAGTTGAAAATGTAGCATCTGCTTCTATTCGAGTTTACCAGCAAAAATCGTTTCTATCCTTCTACAACGAACATCGGCGCTTGTAATTTCACTCGCACTGCCTCTTTTGGCATCTTCCGAGCAATGTAACTTATTTGTTGACTATTTGTTTAGTCAGTCTGGGAATGTCTTTAACTAGTTTTCTATTATTACTGTCAAAGATTTATATTATTCGGATGCTTCGATTGCGGCGCGGGGATACGGGAAAAAGTGTTGGGAACGAAAAAAAGTCTATCTACATATACGTATAGTGCCGGTCTCTAAGGCCGGTGCGGCGCACAGTGGTACCGATCGAAAAATATACTTTTGAACCATTCAATTTTCACTAAAAGTATTTAAAAAATAGTAATTTCTAACTAGAGGTAATCAAATATTTTTTGCATTTGTTAGACAATAATTTTTCATTAGTTTTCATCGATATTATGGGTCAACAGAGTCATTTCGCGATATAAATATTCTTCGATAGCAGAATTAAAAAATTGGCGAATGCAAATAATACCGCCTTTGGTTCTTCGCATGTACCATGTGCACACTTTAGATACCGCAAAAAAAGAGTGTGCGTAGCAACCGCGATAGTCGATGTTTTAACAAAGGGGCCGGAAGATGTTTGAACTCAATTAAAACAAATGGTGATTTGCTTATTGACACAGCTAATATGTTTATATGCAGTGGCATTTCGCGATAATAAATCTCTTCAATTTTTTCGCGGCAGTGCCAATTACCAGATGAACTTTAAAGACTCGATCGACTCGATTCTTTTATTCCACTTACAATTAGTGTCTCTTCGTTTTTGCATTCGCATGCGGAGCGAGTACCATTTATTTCGCAATTGAGCGCGCAAGAACACGTTGCAGTTTCCACTTTACATAAAAAATCCGTGACTTCGATAAACAACGAGCGCAAGATCGCGTTACGTATCGAGCATTTAAGAACATCTCGCGGTTGATTTGAATAAGTCTTACTTAGAAACCACATCGGAAATGCCTCCGGGGCAAGAGAAAATTCGTTTTCGAGCTCTCGGAAGAGGAAATCGTACGCGGAACGAACGAGAGGTGGAAAACGTTGTCCCTCTGATGTGTTACAAACGCAACGAGCAGCATGGAACATTCCGTTTTGCGTCATTTGAATTTAATAAAAAAAAAAGGAAGATCCGCTTGGTGAAAACCTTACCGCAAATTATTTGCAATCAATCTCGTTAGATCTCGTACAGATTGCTCGCATGATTTGAAATGTTCGAGTACAATTTTAATCGTTTAGTATAGGTAGGATTTCAGTACCTAACCCGCGCACGTAACGAATTAAGTGCCGCTTCCGGGAAAGTAAATTAGAAACGTCGAACAACATTTTTCCAAACGACATATGTAATTTTTGTATTAACCATATTTACGATAAACGGAATCTTACGCGAATGAATACTGTCTCGTGCATTTAACGTTTTTCTGTAAGAGGAATCATCGGCTGTCGGCGTTCGAGCGCCAAATAATTGACCGTATCTTGCGCGAGCGAGGATTTCTGGATACGGCGAGGCACGTATTAATTACGCGCTCGTTTATCCACTTCTATTTTAGTTAAATCGTGATTACAATTTCACTTTAATGATCGGTTAGAGGCGGCCGGTTGTTCGATCATCTTTTCCCAGGCAGCCGCGAGCGATGATCCCAGGCAACAACGACGCGTCTCGACGCGGCTTTCGTTGTCGAGGGGGAGAGAACGTGTGATTACCCGGAAGATTTCTCCCGTTGATAATCACTTTATCATCACGACGGAACGCCTTTCGTCGCCGTGATTTCTTCCTAGTAACGAACGTCCGGAGGTACGGTGGTTTCGAACTGGTCCCGCGCTTTTTGCCAGCGCACTGTCACGCGAGAGAGAGAGACGATTTTCTACGATGTTTTTTCTTCAATCGGTGATCGAAAGGGAACGGTTTCTGGAAGTAAAACGGCACTTTCTTTACCCTGTTACACTACCACACGCGACGCGCAGCGCAGCGCTGCGCCGGCTGAAGATTAGCCGCGGTCGTTGGCACACATCGTAGATTTCGAACGGCACCTATCCGATGAGCATACGGGCCGCGTCATCTTCTGTGCTGTGCTGGATTAACCAGGAAGCAAACTAAACACGTGCTCGGGGTGAATCGGGAGAATGAGGGCACTATAGAAATTTTCTCAATTTTATATCTTTTATATTTTTCATATTGAGGGTCATCTGTCCAATGAATGAACACTTAAATTGAAAATTTTTAATTTAATTATTGAGTTGCAACATAAATCACGTGTTTTTGATACAGCAAGTATGTATTTTATTTTGTTTCCGATATTCTCATAGGAAATTACATAGCTGTTGTTTAAAATAAAAAAAAAAATTTAATTCGTTATTAATCTTTCTTTTGCATATTTTCAGACGCAAAAATGATTCTTTGAAAAAGATCCACATAGGGATCGAAACGTAAGAAACATGTTTAAATAATTGCACATTTTTTGTTTTTTTTTAAAAAATGATCGAACCTTGCGCCGATATCATTTACGTTATATACTTAAATTTCGATCGAGAAGAATTTATCTACTATAAATCACATTGCTAGTACAAACGTGTCATAATTTTCACAATGCAGTCCCGAGTCGTTGTAAATGCTCATAACTGTGTCTAACAAGGAGCGAATTTATCAGAGACAATAGTCAGAGAGTATATAATCGAATGAGCATAATTCTGCTTCTTGTTCATAAATCAAAAAATATATTGAGAGGATAATGGAACTTGTTTAGGTTACGACCCAACATTAGAACCAGCATGGCAGTGCGACAAATTCATTTAACGCCGGGTTGCAGCGTGCGTGTTACAATATTGTATGATGAGCGATTTCGCAGTTATTATTCATTTGATAGTTAACCAGATACGCTTAGATTACAATTTGCTTAAAAGCGATCGAATACTTGCGTACGATATCGTTCGACGAAAGTGAAACATCATGTCGCGACGGAGGAGTTCAAGGGTTTTTAGGAATACTGTTAACCTCTCGGAATAATTAATGACGATTTCAGTCTACGCTGCTCAGTGATTAACGCGTTGACGCTCGTACGAATTTTATGCTTTCCACATATCGAATACTTTAAATAACATTCATTTTTCCAATCGTTCTATACTTTCACTTCACGCTGTTATCTACTCGCGTCACTGAACAATTTTTATGCGATGCCATTCATTTTATCAATAATTATTGGCGTTCTCGGTAGCAATCAACGCGTTTATCGCTATCGTACATATCATTTTTTAGCAATAAGCGTTTACTCGGATCGGTATACATATGCAATGACATACAATAGTTCTGCTAATCAGTTTTTTAAATATACGTGGGAGTATTCTAAGGAATCGTTTTTCCGTGCGAGCCGAGAATAAAATCGCTAGGAGTGTGCGCCTATAATTACTAGACAGCGGATTTTATTCATTTATGAAAAAAGTGAGTGGGTTTAATTTAAAATGGTAAAAAAATACTGTTATTTTATTTTCAGTGTATTAAACGTATTAAGAATGAAAATAAATTTCTAGTTCGCTCCAGTTTCTTGCAATCGGGGTAAAAAATTTTTATTCTGCACAAAGATCCGCTGTCCAGTAATTACTGCAATTACCATAGACCTGTAACGATCCCGCACGAAGAGACGAGCGGCGAGTGTGTCCCGCGCGACATCGGTGTCGATTTTTATGGAAACAGAACCGGTTCTGCCAATCTATGAGGTAATCGTTGCGTACGGTGGCTCGATCATCTCAACTTTGCATTTCTCCGCCGTTTTCCTCCCTTGTTGGATCATTTTTCCTTGGCGATTTTTCCCCAAACCCCGGTAGATTCGCGTTTGCAATGCGAAACGCTCGTTCGACACGGTCTTGCGAAAGAATCGCGTTAACGAATACAGCTTTTTCTGTTCTTTTTGCGTTTTTTTCTCCAGTGGGAAAATGGGTTCCAATGGGCCGCGATACACCGTTAGACACAGTGTGTTTCGAGTACCAATAACCGGATCGGTGTGACCTGACGAAAAATTCACGTGAAAGTAAACGCCGCGCCGCGCGCCCGTGGGTTTTGCAAACGTGAAAGCAGCGTTTTTCTTTCGGATCGTTAGATCCTCGCACCGAAACGGCACGTTGAAAAACGATTTGCCACCAGTAACAAAGCGGGGAGAAAGATTTGCGGAGCGGAGCCAGGCTTTCCGTGCACGCGAATTGTGCAAGATTGTGGAAAACGCTGTGCTCAAACCACGTTTGTAACTGTACTGTGCAATAAACGTCGCTCGGATACATGCAACTATGTAGGAAGCGCTATGAACAATACCGCAGAATCGTTCGTGCTACTTCCCCGTATCGAGAAAAAAGTGAAACATTCTCTCGGAACAAGAATTGAAAAATGTTTGTGGTCTGTTGATCTAGTTGGTGTGTTGGGCAAGTCTGCAAAAAATGCGAAATTTCTTTGAACTGATCTGCATCGCATCTGTATCTCGTTGATGCGTTAGGTGTAATATTTTTTCTCGTAATAATAATAAAGAAAGTTTCAAAAGTATTTTTCGGTCATTTTTCTCTTACCTTCCCAAACGTAGCGTCGTTGGATCGTTGAGATTCTTCTGATTGAAATAAGTACAAACACGACTAGTTTTATGACTAAATGTTAATCGGAAGGATCTGAACAATACGTTGGTACCAAATTTGAGAAGGTAAGAGAAAAATGACTGAATTTGAAATTTTCTCTGTCTACGCACGTATTTGTTTTGCTCAAGAGTAGAAGATCGGCGAATTCCTTCGACGACGGAAATTCGGACGCACGGCTCGAGTAATGTCTGAAATTTTTGGTTTCAGTTTCGACAGTCGGTGGAGGATATTCTACAGCCGCATCACGACAATTACTTTCTAGTGCGCTGGCTCCGAGGTACGACCGCTTAAGATTCACCGCAATAGTTTATACAATTGCTCAACGGAGCATTCGTTAAACGCGTGCTCGCCGCGCCGCGCCGTTGTGAATCGTTTTCCAGCCGTACAAACTCTCTCGATCGCTCGCGACGATCTGTTTTTCGCAGAGATCAACGACGAGCGATCGTCGCGAAGCCCGTGTCGCGCGTTCCGTGAAAGAATTTGCCAATGATTACACCATGAAAACGACCGATTGATACGAGTAGTCGCTGCGTTCGAATAATGCATAGCGATCTTACGCGTTCAAAGATCAGCTGCAGTAGTGCTGCATAATGGAAAGGGTGTTAAACCGAAATCCTCTTAAATGCGAATACTTAGTCGACGTCAGTTTGTTTAATATCTGACATTCGTCAAACACAAAGCTACCTGAACTCCGTTACGTAATCGTGTGCATGTTTCGCGGTTTACACTGCCGTCCAAAAATATCCGAACACTTATGTATGTGTTTGCAGGCATCGCTGAAATACGTTGCAAATGTCATTCTTTTCATGACGCTGTTACACACGCAGACTGCGGATCTTTATGCAAAATAAGAATGTTCCGCGTCGATTGTAGGAGTTTTTCTGTCCATACTTTTGAAAAGATGGTGTAACAATAATTTAAAATTCTTTTAATGCTTGCACATTTTTGTTAGAAACGCATCGAATCTGCAATCTATTCAGGTCAAATTTGAACTTCTCCGTACATTGTACTGAATTTATTTGATTCTTGCGATCGCTTATTGGCGGTCAATGTGTGAATACATGTTTCCTTTACACGGTGTGTACACGAATAAGGCCATGAAAAATGAGGGTAGAAAAATAAAAGAGTGAAATGCAATTCGGACGGTTAATGATTTCAGAGACATTGCATAATATCAAGGAACCTGTATGGTGTAAATAAACCCACATCACCGCTCGCGATCATTTTAACCATGTAGATTTCATACTTCGGAGTGTTTACTTTTGTTATCTCATAATATTTTTATCTCCGTTGAAGTCCAACGAGACGAAAATTATTAAATCGAAAGAGAACGTACTCTGCTTTTATTCTATCGAAGCATTTCGTATGCAGAGATAACGATAGCTAATCGATCTAATCGAACGATCGATGTAGTTGTCTTTTAATCAGAGTTCGTCTGGTTATCCTAATTAATTAAATTAACTATTTTTCAGCTCGAAAATGGGATGTTGCCGCCGCGGAGAAGATGCTACGGGAGGTAAGTATATGTGTACATATAATGTATGCTACTCGAATGCGTGATCCGCATGTCTCCGTTTCATAATAATTGCGTATGAAAGCAACGTCTATTATGTATTCGGTTAAACGCCGAAGCAAAGTAGCGATTCGGTACAATGCTCTCCGCTTTCGTAAAAATCTTGGGCAATCCCTCGAAAGAAAAGCACTTGGCATGCGAGGACGAAAGCAGTCACGTTTTTCAAATCACTAGAAATTACGTAAACTTGCCATTTGAAAATCGAGATGCTCTCGTAGTCGGAAAGACCAGCAAAACTAATTAAAGACATACATAATAGATTATATCCTTCATTTTCCATGGATACGTAGATAAAATCTAAATAATGAAGTCCGTGTTTGATCAGCGTAGCTTTGCAATATCTTTAGCCCTAGATAACTATCCTTTCACATAAACGACGATCAGAATACTTTATAAACGAATAATAAATCAATTGGTAGATTCAATACTAAATTTTGTGATTTTCTTCGGCCTGTCTCTTTATGAGATAAAATATCTTGCTCGTTAAATAACAAGAATCCAAGTATGTATATTCTTGTCTTTGGTTGACGTCATCATTTTTACGACTACTTACAATAGTAATAATTGAACACTAGACTATCGCTTTTTATGCAAACAGCTGCACTGTCATTTATTTGTTTTTCCAATAATTTTAATGAACTGTAAATAATACAATGAGATTTTTCGATTTCATTTAGTCATTTTTGTCTGAAACGCATAAAGTCCACAGCCAAGTTTACGAGTGTATAAAAATCGGTGAAAACATTCCTCGTTAAAAGATAATAATTTTGAGTAGAAAGATTTTATTACCGTATCGGTACACGTATTCGAGCAAGTTCTGCACGATCTACGAGATACGTGGAGCAGTTCCAGAACTAATAATTTGCGAATGATTCCGAAAGAGACGGCCGTTGCAGAAATGTTGCAACAGCCGCGGAACTTTCGTGAAAGGCTGCGTGTTTTCTCAGCCTAGGATCCTTGTCTCGAAATGTACAGCTACAGGCATAATTGCCAAGGAGTTGCATGTCCGAAGCGTTAAACCATTACGTTGATCAGTCATCAGCCTTTCCCGCTGCGCTTCGCGGATACAAGCAACCGAGAAAGTCCTGTGAAACACGTTTCTCATCCTAGTCACGGTTCTTCTTTGAAATTTCGCTGAGATTGCCCGTGGGCCGACAGCAAAATCGGCTGCAAAACGATCCTCTCTACAATCTACAATCCCAGAAACTAGGCATTAACAGTGAAGCATTCAGTTGCGATCATCCGACGAGAAAACGAAAAAACAATCTACAGTTAAGTCTTGATCTATAACCGACGGATGCGATCGATCTTATTGTTAGTACGTTCGCCTAACCCCTTCCACTTGACGGCACTGCCTCAGTCGCCGAGCAATGTTAAGTCTAAACATATCGCGTAATCCGATACCAGGATGAATGTTTATCAGTATATCATAAGAGTGGCCTCAATAACACAATCGAGATCTCATTTCTATGAATTTTTCTATTAATTAAAAGCAGAATGAAGCTGTATTGGGTCTTATAGATTTTGATTTATTTTTGCAAGATTTTTGTGCATCATAAATGCATAAAGTGGTTTAGCGGAAATAATTTGCCGGCGTTTCATGGTTTCTGGGCACACCGCGAAAGAAATTTTGCGTCGGCGTCGTAATTGAGTGTTAAATCAATCGAACAGTTCTTTTTCACAGCCGTGAAAGGCTGCAGATCGTAAAAATTGATGCTACCGGATACCGGAGACAGCATTCAATTTACACCGTGACTCGAAAAGCCGCGGAGAGAGAGAGAGAGAGAGAGAGAGAGAGTAAACCGAATCGTTTAGACTGCAAACCATGCAGTGGCTCATTGTTTGCCAATTACTGAGCCCACTTTCGATTCGAAGCGGCGACACTTTTCAGCGGCACGATGGAAAAATGGAAATTATGCTCTTCCGGTGTTTCTGTAGTCCAAGGAACAGGTTTCTCTAGAAACACGTAGAATCTTTGTGTTTCTTAACATGCTTCGGGGAAACGTCTTAAGCCGTTGTTGGTTCACGACTCCTTTTTGTATTTGAAGAGTTAATAGCCTGTACAAACTTTTTCATTTTCGAGGTGACACTATCGGAATTTTTCGAGATCTACTGTTTTTTAAACAGTCGGTTTTTATGAAAATTGAATGAATTCCGATAGGTCAATCGCTCGGACAGGTGTATGCAGAAATCAGATAGATTGCGAAAGGGAAAACACGATACTCGGCAGTGGCTCCAGTAATGCCACAGAGTATCGTATCGTATGGTTGTCGATTTCAATGATTAACGAACCGTGGAGAAATATAGAGGATTTCGTAGATCAGATCAGCGACGCAAGACGATCGTTGACAATAACACTCTCTTGACCGACAAAATCCCGGATATTACAACGAGTATGTCGCAACCGTGTTCTCCTTACTCTCGAAATATTTGCAACGCGATCATTAAATTTCAAAGCTGGCGGATTATTTTGCCCGATCGAATTAGAAACGAATTATCTAGTACGATAATTATACTCCCAGAGACATAAAAGAGAAACAATACCAATCAAACAAAATTAATTAGTTGGTTACCATCTTCACACCTCGTTTACAAATTTTCGAATTCCTGCGATTTCCCAAAAGCTCGAGAAGAACAAATATTAACGTTTTCGTTATGCGATACTGCAAAAGATTGTCAACTGCAAGATCCATAACTTGACCTTGAAATGTCCTTTATACCATCAGCAACCTTAATCTCGCTAATTTTCTGAGGTTGATTCAAGGGCGCGATGTCGCATCTTTGAAATGATTCTGCAATCAAAAGACTTGAGGATCGACTGCGAGTGACTGTCAAGATGGTTACAGATTTCTAACAATTTTTTATGAAACAGTCTATGGAATGGCGGAGGCAATGGGATGTGGAGAAATTGTCAGAATGGGTTCCTCCTCAAATTTTGAAGGACTATCTGCCCCATGGTCTCAGCGGTTTCGACAAAGATGGTGCCCCAGGTACCGTACAAAAATATTAATAATTAAACGTTGAGTTGTGTGCCCCAATTTATAGAAACGGGAATCAAACAAAAATCAATCGACCCTGTTAGATATTCCCCCAAGTTTCAAATACGATCTGAATCGCATTACATTAAATTGTGTTAACAACTTGTTTTACAACGATTCACATCGTTGAAATGTGCAGTGATCGTGGTGTACTTCGACGCGCTCGACTTGTACGGAATATTGCACGTGGTCTCGCGAAGGGACATGATCAAAGTCACCATAAAATACTTGGAGGAGTATCTAAAACTCTGTCGTGAGCAGATGCAGAAGCATGGGCCAGCAGCCGGACAAGTGGTGGTCATCTTCGACATGCAGGGGTTCAATTTGAGGCAGTACCTCTGGCGACCAGGTGAAACCATAATCAATCACGCTATCACTCGTTTTGTAAAACCTTTCTAAATAATCACGATTACGAAACACTCATTTCTAGGATCGGCACCTTTCATCGGTTTACAAAAACAGAAATCATAAAAAACTACGAAATTATTATGTAAGATAAGGAACACTATCTTCTTGGAAACATGATCACTCGAGAAATTACCTAACACTAGGGTTTTATAGTAATGCTAATAATCCTTTCACGTCTGTGTTTTTACATACGCTGAACATTGCAGCAGCGAGATAAATGCAAACAGTTACATAACTTCATCTCGATAATTACAAGTCTGATTATTGTTTAAAATGTCCGCTATTTTCACTTTTCAGCTGGCGAAGTGGTCATCACATTGTTGCAAATGTACGAAGCCAATTATCCTGAGATCTTGAAGACCTGTTATATCATCAATGGTGTGTATCATTGGGATGCAACTTTCTCATCGACCGCTTGACCTTGCAGATGCTGATGCTTGTTTCGTTTCTTTTTTACGCAGCTCCGAAAGTATTCGCGTTCGCATTTTCGGTAGCGAAGAAGTTCATGAACGAGTACACTCTATCGAAAATTCAGATACACAAGGCCGATCCTTCGAAATGGCAACCGGCGATATTCAGTAATGTCGCGAGGGACCAAGTGCCTGCCTTCTTTGGGGGAACCTTGAAGGATCCAGATGGTAACCCGAAGCTCGGCACCAAGGTGCAATAATTTGCCGAATTTACTTTAAACTGTTGCGTCTGCTAGAATCGAATTCAAGAAGATTTGAATTTTATCCAGATTCGTTTGGGTGGTAAGGTCCCGAAAGAGATGTACGTGAACAGTATAGAGAAAGATAGGCAGACCGATTTCACAACGGTGACGATACGGAAAGGTGGAAAACTGGAGCTTGATATGCATGCATCAGAAATGGGATCCTTGCTGAGGTATGCAATTCTAGAAAATTAACATACGACTTGATAAACCTGGAAACTGCATTGAACGCGTCGCATTATTTAAACATAGCTGGGAATTCCGTTCCGATGATCATGATATTAAATTTGGTATCCTGAAGAAGGATGCTGACGGCTCGAAGAAGGAGATTATACCAATTCGACGAGTAGCTGCACATCAGTTAGATGAAATTGGAATCCTCAATTGCGAAGTACCTGCCACCTGTAGGTTCACGTTCCTATAGTCCATGAATGTATGCCCTAGTAGTAACGCATCTGCGATTCTGTTTTAGATTCCGTCGTTTTTGACAACAGTTATAGTCTTTTGAGGAACAAAAAAATTCATTATTCCGTGCGAGTGATACCGCCGTCGGAGTCGCAAGAACTAACGCAAGCTTCATGATGAACTGGAACCAGAAAGGAATGATGTCAACGAGAACATTTCCTGAAGAATTGTTAGTACACAATAGAAAACAACAGTCTAACAATTTCACGTTTTGTTTTTTAATAATATTATCTAAGTAGCAAAAATACATTTGTTATACAAAGAATTTTACAAATTTTATACAAGTAACTTATTTGCTCATTCTTTAAGACTATGTTTTGTATGAATTGTTTCCTCCCGTTTCGCAACTGTATTAAAAGCTTAATTTTTTTTATCTCTTCTGGTTGTAAATGCTATTATAGTGTAAATGTAGGGTACTTATACATTCATTGCTATAAAATCTGTACCATTTGTATAAAAAAAGGATAGAATATTCTATTGAGGTTCTGTAAAAATAAAAAAAAATGATTTTAAGATAAACGATTTTGGATGCGGTATTTATCTTTGGCAACTTACAGGACTGCTTGGCTTGCATCTTGTTAGCGCAGCAAAGCTGTATTATTATTCAATCATCTTCATCGGCGAGTAACATTTCGATGAGGTCAACTTCCAGGCACTGGTCACCTTCCAGACGCTTTTGCGTACCCCATCTTGCCAATGTCGGTAGTACTTTTAACTTGGTGGCAGCATTCTTACGGAATGGACAGTTCGAGTCATTCCAGCTGAAATAAAAGAAACAGTAATTTATTTTATTTCTATGAGTATATGGAATATGTACATTATTTTGATTAAAAAAACAGTTGTTTACAATGCACGATCTCCAACTTGTACAGTAACTAAATGTGTAGTTTCTGGAGCCGTTTTAAATCCTTGTTCTATAAAAGGTTCCGCTATAATAAAAACAAAACAAATAAATTGTTAATATAGGTAAAAATCAATTCAACAGAAATATTCAATTCAAGAAAATTTGTTATATCTTATCGTATTTAGGTTATATATGAGATGATATGAGACAAATGACTAAATAAATATATTTCAATAGTGATACCTTCAACACAATCGGGACACCAACTTTTTCCACTGGGAAGTTTCGTACCACTATAAAGCACGTAAACCGGTTCGGAAGGTTTGAAATTTTCCATGAATTTGAAGAAGTTTTCGTATCCTTCTACACTGTGACGCACAACCATCTTTTGTTCCCTTTTTTTTCTCTCTCCTTGTTGACGGTGCAGTTTCAAACCAGATTTCTCGTTTTTATACCACACGTTAAAATGTATAAAAACTTCTTATCAGCATTAAAGTGGCAACATCCACGATGGAAGGTATTTTTGGTTGATAATGTCTCTGTTGATAAGGTAACACTTCGTGTAATTGATGTAGCCGCGATCAATACATCATTGACATTAAATCACTTAAAATATTATTCGGCAAAAATAAAAACGACCTTTTACATTGACACATGACATTTTAAATGTTGAGTTGTGATTCCTATTGCATGTTATGTAGGAGGATACAATAATGGTCACAGATGATTTAAAATGTTATTTATTGGCTAAAGGTGAACGAATCAGGATACTGTAAAATTAAAAAAAATCTAAAGCTCATTTTATTTTGTCTTGAACGTTGATCTAAATCCTTAAAAACGAAATTCAAAAGATCGGACTTTTCATTTTGTAGAAACAGAATCTACGTAATTTTGTAATTTTCACAGAACAAACAATTTTTGGGACTTTCACAGTGGCTTAACCCCTTGAAACAAGTACCTGAATCTTTATGAGTTCGCAGCATATAAAGCGATTATTTTATTTTTAACATAACAGGACCTTGAACGGGGAAAATCAATTTCTATTTAAATGCTTCTCATCTACGCAAATCACTTTTTATAAAAGTTCGTTTACGTAGTTATCCTTAATTCCGTGACAGCCGTGCCTGTTAACATCATCAATTTCTGCGAACGGCTACGTTCTAACGAATAATTTCAACGTCAGAGTCGTCATCTTTTTGTATTAACGTAGCCGTTCAAGATGGAACAAACTTTCCTACAGCTAAAAGATTCAAGTCTGACTAAAAAGATGCACGATGTTTCTAAGAAAAGTTTGATAAATTTTACATGTATCAAGAAGAATATTATTTTATTTCTACACAGTTCGGACATCTTATAATCACCTCGGTACTGGATTAACCAATAAGCAAACTAACTAACCACGTATTTAGGACATGCAGAAGAAGGGGGCACCATAGAAATTTTCCGAATTTTACATACATAGTAATAATATTGCTTAAATAGTGCCTTCGAAGCTCGGCACTGCTTATAATTTCTGCTAATTCTACTTAGAATTTCTAACAGTTTAAAACATTCATCCGCATTTCCTACGAAATCGTGGTTTTTGTGTTGTTATTTTTGCAGTAGACGATTTCGATACGGTAAATAGAGTATTTGTGAAATTCAAACGAACCGCGAAATCGAGGAAGCCGCAAACTTGGCAATAGCGCTCGGTTGCTCCGTAGTTGTCGATTCCTCATTGGTTTTCGATTGGCGGAGACGACGTACCCTCCCACTCCGGTGACCTCGCGATGACGATACTGCACGACCAATCAGAGTGTACACGAGGCGAGGGTGTTTGGTATGCCCTGGGACGGGGCAGCTTGTTCGCAGTAATTCAAGGTTTTGACCGTGCAACAATATTGTCGTGGTCGATCGTTTGAAAAAGAAATCGCTAGTCTCCGAGTTCGTCGCGAGATCTATCCTCGGTTCGAAAGAAACTGCGCGTAGAATGGCCGCGGTTTTCGATATCGAGTTGCACGATGCGGACACAGTAAATAGGGACGAGTCCGACGACGATGTTATCGAGATCGGCGAGGTAATTCACCATCTGCACGCGACATTGCCGCACCACTCTCACGCCTTATCGTTTCTATTCTCTGATTATCCTTTAGCCCCCTAACACGCTCGTTTATATACGTTTTTCTCGTTTTCTCACGTAGGAAGAGTATGACGCGAACCCAAACATGAACGAGATCACCGAGTGAGTAAGCCTTTTCCGTTTTCCGTGGTGGCGTACCGCGGCCCGTTCTCGCGTGTGTCCAGGCCTCGAGGTAATCACAATTTTTCGTTTGCTAGATCGGAAGGTGTCGAGACGGTACCGATATCCGAACAGAATGTCAACCGTGGCAGAGAAAGGGCTGGTCCCGAGGATTTCGAACTGTGCAAAGTTATTGGGAAGGGTGGTTATGGCAAGGTCTTTCAAGTACGCAAAGTAACGGGTAACGACAGCGGCACGATATTCGCGATGAAGGTAGGCCAGATCTGACGATTTATTTACCTTTTCTCTACATCCCCGATGAATTCTTCATCGACGCTGTGAAACCTGATCCTAGATTTTCGCTGGCTGTTAGTTCGTTGAAAATGATATTTTCATGTTTTGGTCGGGAATTATATAAGTTCTTTGTCTGCCTTTGTCTCATTGCACATTGTTGCGTGCAATTGTGAGATTTTTTAAATTGATTGTTCGTTCGAGCATGCAGCGTTATCGATTTCCTATTTATTTCTCCGGATTGTGGTGAATAATACGATAATATTAAATGAAAGGCACAGTCGTTTGACATTACCATGTGATCCATTGTGCAGTCGTCATAACTCTTATTTACCTTCTTTGACATTCGGAAATGTTTTTGGCATCATAATTTTTGGATATCGCGCGTTATTATCGAATGATTCAAAGTGAAGTGACTACAAAGTATTTTTGAAAATAATATTCTGATATTTATTGTAAGCCTGCATATTTTTATGAATTACCTCAGATGCATTTATTTTAAATGTAGGTTTTACGTAAGGCATCGATTATAAGGAACCAAAAAGATACGGCGCATACCAAGGCCGAGAGAAATATTTTAGAAGCTGTAAAGGTAAGTCTAGAGTTTATACACTTTTCTTTAATCAGACGAATTATATGGTTTTTAGTCGTCTGATTATTCACGTTATTTCAATTACAAATATAAAGCAATAGTTTTGACATACTTGTCAAGGATATATCCACATTTATAATAATTATTTATATAATGGCTAATATGTAGTAAACGATAAGAGGATATACTCTAATACATTTATATTTATATCTGGCAGCATCCTTTCATTGTAGACCTTATGTATGCTTTTCAAACTGGTGGCAAATTGTATTTGATCTTGGAATATATGTGCGGAGGTGAATTGTTTCGACATTTAAACGATGAAGGCATTTTCCTAGAAGAAACTGCTTGGTAGGTTAAATCTGAAATAGAATCGTTTTGGAATTATAATTTCTACTTCGCATCTTCAATTATCAACGCTACTTTCTATGCATTTTATTTGTGCAGTTTCTACTTGTCTGAAATAATATTGGCACTCCAACACCTACATTTACAAGGGATAATTTATAGGTATTCACGTTTTGCGTAAGAATATAATAGCACTTTCTATTAGATTACTGACGTGTATTAACGATCTTCCAGAGATTTGAAGCCAGAGAATATTCTATTAGATGCTGAAGGACATATAAAGTTAACTGACTTTGGTTTGTGTAAGGAACACATACAGGATGGTACTGTTACACACACATTTTGTGGTACTATAGAATATATGTAAGCAATCTTTGTTTAATGTAACTAGGGTTACGGTTCTTTAGCGAATTAGATAATAAATGTAAAAACATTAAAGGGCTCCAGAAATCTTAACGAGAAGTGGACATGGAAAAGCAGTAGATTGGTGGAGCCTTGGAACATTAATGTATGATATGCTCACAGGTTCGGTAAGTATTTTAAAACATACTTATGTATTAGATGGACACACAAATAATCTTGCGCTACTTCCTTGAGTTCATTCTTATCTACAACGGTATATTAGATAATACTCCATTTATATATTTTTCATTATCTGTAAACTCACAAACAGTCGAGTCGGAAAGTAAGTTAAGAATATGCCTGTATACACCAATCGTTAACTTACTTTTCGACTTGACCGTATATATATGTATGTTCTGTGATTTTTGTTCAAGTGCTTACCGCAAGTATACCAAAGCTTTTTCAATTTTTAGCCACCATTCACATCTGACAATAGAAAAAAAACAATCGAAAAAATTCTACGTGGAAAATTGAATCTTCCGCAGTACCTAACACCTGATTCTAGAGACCTTATTCGCAAGCTGTTGAAGGTTAATTCTTCAAATTTATTATTCAACTATTTATTGAATCACAATATAAATTTGCGTGTAATTTCTATAGAGGCAAGTTGCCCAGAGATTAGGATCTGGTTCATTAGACGCAGAGCAAATAAAGAATCACCAGTTTTTCAAGTATATCAATTGGCATGACGTCATTTCCCGAAAGTTGGAACCGCCTTTTAGACCAACATTAACGAGCGAGGATGATGTGTCACAATTTGATAAAAAGTTCACAACATCCGCTCCTATAGATTCTCCAGCGGAATACACATTAAGCGAATCAGCTAACAGAGTATTTCAAGTATGTATTTTCATTTGTTTTTTTCTTTTGGCGATCGGGTGATCGGGGAAAGTTTGATACTACAAAAAATTGTATTTCTTTCAGGGATTCACATATGTAGCACCTAGTATACTAGAGGATATGTACTCGCAGCCGCGAGTGATAAACGCTAGAAGTCCACGTAGAGGTAATATGCGTGGTTTTTCACCTCGAACGACGCACTTTCATTTACATAACACACACGTACAAACTCATAGGTGAGTAATTTTTTATTTGACATTATGTCACTTATTACGCGTTACGATTCATTTGATATGTTGATACCATTCGTCTTTGTATGCAAAACAATGACAATTCTTATACTTTGTAGACATAATGGAGTCGGACACGGCAATATGGAGGATACAGAGATGATCGAGATAGGCTAACTGCCACTTGTATCATAGTGGAAAATGCTTAGCATTTGGGCCTAACTGCTGGATATCCATGACCAAATCCTTGTGTCTCAGGGAGGGATTTTATAAAAGTATAGATGGAGTAGCAAAAGGATAGGTCCAATATCCGGTACTTCGTTGGATATCCAGCAGTTAAAAATTTAGCTAATTTTTTTTTTAATCAAATTTAATTATAAAAAAGGTACTAATTAAGATTATGCTTTAAGAACAGCGACGCAGCAGTTATTTGGTAGCACGTAAAAAAACTTATGTATATACATAAATATGTGTATTTATAGATAGATATATGTATTTATTTATATACATATTTGTAAGTGAAAAGAGTTCGGATGATAAATAATCAGGAAGGGAAGATTTTTATTTACTTATTTGTCGTTAGTTACGATGTGCTGAACGTTCTAACGAGATCCATTTATTCGCATACATTTATAGTCAAAATACTGCACACGTTTCATTGTCTTGTTAATACGTGTAATGATCTATTGTTTTTTGTAAATACTGATCCGTAGGTTGGTTGGATGTTCATGTATAGATACACAAACGTCATTCATGCTAAGTGCGACAGACTGAAAAATTCCAGCACTTTTAGAGACTTGAAAAATTACCACTGTTGAGACAAATTTGAGATTCAACCATCCTGTAACACTTGTATATTAAAAAAGAAGGGTGGGGGGGATAAAAAACCGAGAAAAGAACGAAAAAAACTGTACACGGCAAATGTAATTTAATCGCGGTGTATGTGATTGCTTAAATGTGATTCAATGAAAATGGACAAAAGACAAATAGACTTAATAACATAGATTCACAGCTGCCACTACCGCTCCGCCGCTCAAAATTCCATATCTGGTCGTTCATTCGAAAAAAAAGAAGAAGAAGAAAACAAGAAATTCTATTGTCAGCAGTAATAACGTTTCCATGGCAATAATGTGAAAACAATAACGTGTCTACGTGGATAGCCATAGACAGTGTTTATGTAATACTGCAATGGAATTGCATTTGTACAATTGAAAGTTCCTACGAAGCGTGAGTAAAAAATGCAACATGCTCTGATCTT
The DNA here is from genome assembly GCA_028454225.1 of Lasioglossum leucozonium. Lineage (NCBI taxonomy): Eukaryota > Metazoa > Arthropoda > Insecta > Hymenoptera > Halictidae > Lasioglossum > Lasioglossum leucozonium. The sequence continues at coordinate 15,659,284 of CM052212.1, forward strand.
CAAGCATACAAATATTTTTTTGTAGAAGCCTTGTTTATCCATATATACGTGTACAAACAAAAAAAAGAACCACCTTTATTTAACCGTTCACGCCTTGGAGAAAAAGAAATGGTAAAGAAGAAGATAGGACAAACAGCTTTGTTGTGATTTTTGTGTAATTAACAGAAAAAACTATTTAGTGTGAAAACAAGTTACCATGGTAACAATGTTACTGCGAAACACGTTGACTCTGCGACGAGACGAGGGTATAGTTCATATTTAACACTCGTGTTCACATGTTGTTCAGTGTGTCATCATACTATCGCAATTTATTTAAATAATATCTATTCGTTACATATATTTGTACATTATTAAACACTAAAAAATATATATATATATATACATATATATATATATATATATATATATATATATTGATTTGACGTACACATACGATAAATAGTCAAAGATAAAATAGTGTAAAGAATAAGCGTTCAGAGTGACTGTTTACCGCTCACCGAAACAAAAAAGAAACTTTAAACTACCCAAGTGTTCACAGGCCATACTAGCCGACATATTACAATTTTAACTAATATACAGCGAAAATGTCATGATCGAAATATTCGATCGAGTAAATAAGTTTCTCGTTGCGGTTAACCAGCGACCACCGAGAATTATCTTCTTCTTTCATTTTGTCTTGTTATCAATTTGATAAATCGCATTTCGACTGTGCACAAGCAAAGCAAATGCGTGCAGTACACACTGCGTTCGAAAGTTTGTGATTACTATTTTATTTTCGATTATCTAGCCAATTTTTTCTAGCGTTTGAAAGAATATCATTCTGTGTCCTGTTTTTTAATTCAATCGCATCCCTTTAATCTTTTGGGCTACCAAGAATGTGTACTTTTATTTTAAGCGGTTTGCAATCCCGATCTATTAAACAGAATTAGTGTACGCACACGATTATACGCTATTCGGTGCTGTATACCGTTTTCTCGATAAGAATTTGCTCTTAGCAACGAATTTCTTTAATTTAAAAGTAAAGTGAATCTATTGCGTTGTAAGAAGTTCGAGAACAGAGCAGTTCAAAAGCAATATGAACCAGTTTCTAAAGTAACAAGCTGATGTCTTATGGGGAAAACAATATACTGTAAAAAAGCATGTATTCAAAGATGATAATTTAAAAGTGATTTTTTTCTCTGTGTATCGAAGGTACAATGTATTTTCGATGTTGAAACAAGAATCTGTCTACAGAGTCGAATCGAATCTAGTTGATTATATGTAACATACGAGAACGTTTCATTTGTAAAATGTATTCAGGACTTGCTGTACTAACGATGCTCGTTGTTTTCGTTACATTGTTGTAACAGGTTCTAGTAAATTAGTATTTAATTATAGTATCAATGAAAATAACAATCATGTTTATAACGACCTTGTAACGTATTACCATATCTATTTAATCTGTACTATTATTTTTTTTTATGTGTTTTTTTGCTGATTGAGAACATTGTACAAGTTCGAGTACCGTTTTGAAACGTGTCACGAAATCAATTGAATAGAAATTCGATCTTTCATCATAAAATTATGAATTCATATTGCAAACTTTGTAGGTAGATTCTGCTAATGTGCCGCTTGCAACTGACCCTTGGTGCTGATACTCGTTGATTTGATCAGATTCTAAACGGCCTGAATACTGTCAGATTCATTTTTATACGTAAAAAAAAAAAACACAAAATACCGAACGAAAAAGATGAAACAATTTACGAGAATAGCACGTAGTGCTCTATATATTTAGATCTACATGTATATTACGTTCTCTTGTAGCGTTCGAATGCGTACAGAACGAATTTAGCAGAAATTAAGTTTATTTTTCCACGCGTTTTTCTTTTCGATGGTGTAGTATTCCGAGAGAAGAAGCGTTTATGGTTACCCATGGCACAAGAATATGTTAGTTAAGTGCTTAAAGAGAGAGAGAGAGAGGAAAGAAGAAAGAGTATCATCGAAACGATGTATAAACTACACTAGCCATTGGCCAGATGAAGTGATAAATGGTTTAATGCTTCCAATTAAAAGAAATATAGATTCTTCAATTGACTTATCGCTATCATGGTTTGTAATCCTCTAAATCGTATTTACAAATAAATACAATGATTTGTGACATACTTTTTGCCTGTATTTTTTAATATATACTTCACCCTTATCCTATATACGTTCCACTTGCTCTCCATTCATTCCTGGGGTTGCTTTAGCCGCGTTCGAATAGTCAACTCGTTCCCAACCGATTTACATCGTCTTAGTAATTAATAGAGGAAAGAAATGGTAATATTTGCAACATAGGAATGGAGTGGATGGCTATTATGGTTATGAACGCATTTCAGGAGTTTTATTTTTATGATAGATCATACGAGGTTAACATGTTATGGGAGGTGGAGGGGGGTGGTTGTAAATCGATGCTGCTCTCCGTGAGTACTTTGCGCAACTTGGTTGCAACAATGGTAATGTTACCGATGGAAGGGTTAGATGTTCGATACCCAGCGGACAGCTCGCTAAGGACATTTAGCGCGCGCGTGGCGTGTCATAGTAATGGAATATTGCACGCACGTGCATGCAACAAGAATGGAGAAGGAACGTCATTCGCGTGGGCGGGACTGCGTGGTAGAGGATTCATGGACGGTTGAGTGGATCGCGGATGATCCAGCTCGATCGTCACACTGCTCCGTGTTTCGAGAGTCGATTGCAAACTATTGCAACTCCGTGCATCCTAATACATACATGAAAACGAAATGAGATCGTGTACGCGTCGCGATACCTAAACCAGACCGGACCAGACCGGACCATCGAGCATTCGCATCGATGTTGCTCTCGAGGATCGATCGGAGTCGCGCCGCGAAGTGTATCTCGATAAAATGTTGACAGTTTCGATAATTGAAGTGACCGGAATCTCGACCGTTAGGGCCGAAGTCGGGCTGTAGCTTTCCGGAGTATGGCTCTAAATAGTTGGAATTCGAATGTAGCCATAAGAAATTCAATTCCCGAGCGGTTACAGTTACATCTCAGGTAAAGTTGGCAAAGGACTCGACACAATTTGATTTTGAACGGCGGGTGGAAGTTTTGCTGCTATTTGGCTACACACATATGCATACGTATAACCGCGAGTCGGTGATTTCTGAACGTGATCCGAGCTTTCTCTTTATTAAGTTTGAATTGGATTAGCGACGCGTCGAATAAAAGAGCAGAAGAGCGCATACATAGTTTTCAATTGATGTTAACTGGCAGGATTAAAGATTTGTATCGGGTCTTGGTTAGGTGGACCAATCTTTGGCCCCGCTAATATAAAAGGTCTAGGTCAGGTAATTAGAGGCAGTTTCGTATAGGGTAACTGTACCGATTATTGCTGTAGTACCATGCTTCGATCGTATTCCCAGTCGTGGTCGCAGTTTCATTGAACGTTTCGTATCAAAGCGTAGTAGTTTGCTCGAATGTATTTATTTATCTTTTGGACACGGAAGGCCGTGCATCGTAGAAAAAATTTTACGAGGCTTAGATCGGGTGTGGGCACGACCATCAACAAACGGCGCGATGATTCATCGTGATAATTTGAATACAGGTACGCGGTTGTCTCGAATCGGTTGACCAAGTGCCAGTATTATCGAGAACGACGTCAGTGCCGCGACTGACTTCCGGTCTTCGACGCCGGCAAATCGAAACTGCTACCGAACGAACGATTTTCCTCGAAGATTACCAACGAGTTTTCGAACAGTTCGAGGATCGAATTAAACCCCGAAATAATATCGACGTCCGATAATCGTGCCATGCAACGAAAAGAAGGTTAGTAAACTGCAACTGCGAATACAATCTACGAATACATATTGTCAAACGATTGCCCGCGGATCCATATTGGAAAAGTGAAAGTGTTTCTAACCGGTCAAATATGGAATCGCAACGCGTGTGAATTCAAATATCAATTCGGGTATATGTATGCTTTTTATTTATTTATACGGGTTGAAAGATATTCTTAAATAAATATTTGAATTTTATCATTGAATTTTAATTTCAAAACGCTACGTATTTTCATTCCAATCCAATGGTTAGATCTGGTATCGATTCAACGCGGGATCCCGCTATTTATTTATAAGGGTTGAAAGATATTCTTAAATAAATATTTGAATTTTATCATTGAATTTTTATTTCAAAACGCTACGTATTTTCATTCCAATCCAATGGTTAGATCTGGTATCGATTCAACGCGGGATCCCGCTACGATTTCAATTGTATAATAACGATCTGTGTATTTATTAGAGCGCACGGTGTAATTTATCTGGCGTGACTGGTGCAGCGGTTCGTCGATCTCTGTTTAACGGATTTTAACGACACGCTCAAACGGATAATCGTCCGAGATGGTGCGCGTGGCGCGTCTCTCGCACGCTAACGAAGAAACGACGAAGGTGAGATAATTAACGGAGTTAGAATCTAATGGGAACGCGTGGGCAATACGAGTATGTAGCGAAGGATAAACGAGCGTTTACCTAGAGTTATGCACACGTCCGTCGTATACCGTGTTAGTCATAGATATTTGAGGCCCAAACGGAAGCGGAAACGGAGCCAAAACTGGCTGCAGCTTTCCCGTTCACTGGCGTTAGACGTTATTTCGATCTAAATATTTCTAAATAACAATCTATATAGTTGTTCTATTATAGAGAGGCACCGGTAGTAATTAGCCCGGTGGATGGTTCTGAGAGATATCGGGGCACTCATGGTGGAGCTAATTTTCTATTATAAATATAATATATAAATATCTACTATAAAAGTCTATTGTTCTCCATCTGGCCAATCCACCCTTGTCTGCTCAAGATGGTCTCTGCAAACGATTGTTCAAGCCTTGACCGATTAATCAACAGGATAATTCCGTTCAAAGAGCAGTGTTAGCATTTTCAAAGAATTTATCTCCGAATAGAAAATGGTGTATTGAATATGCGTTGTATCATAGTTGTAGCACATAGAGCGACATTTACGGGATCACCGACCTTTTTTTCGACCGTTTCTAAGTCGGCCGAACGTGTTCCATGAACAAATGGGTGGCAATGTTTTGGGATTACGCAGATCAGAGTTGGTTTCCGAAAAAGTCGCTGACGAAAGTCCGAAAAGCGCGGATAGCTCGAACGCGAACGAAAGCTCAAGGCGCAAGGCAAAAAGGAGCAGGAAAAGAAGACGGAGGGAGACGTAACGCGGCCGTCGAACAATTTTCGGTTCTCCAACCCTGCTCGCTTGTGTTTCGGCGACAGGCCGAGGATGACTCCCGTCGGATATTTTTGAGTCCACTGTTAGGCGCGATGCAGCGCGCATTAATACGTATGTAAGCTCGTATCGTGGGGCTGTATATTCGCGTTCGTTTCGCTCGCTCGTTCGCTCGCTAGCTCGCTCGTGGCCGTGCCCGTCTATTATTAGTCGACAGTCATCGGAGTCGGCTGTAACGCGCGGCCGAGCCACAACGCGGAAAAAGCTGGAAGAAAATTCGACGAGAAAACGCGGATCCCGCGAGATTTTCGTGTGGCACGTGTTCGACGACCGGGCCAGCCAGTTCTGCCGGCTACCTCGGCGTTCGTACCGCCACTGATACCCTCACGGACAGAGGATTTCCACCCGACGCTATCTCGACGCCCTTGGAAACGATGATTCTCGCACGATTTTCACTGTGAGTCCCACCAGTTCGCTCGGTACTGCGTCTTTCCGTCGCGGCGACCCCTCCGATCGCTTCTTCCTTTGTTGCACGCGTTCACGGATTCTGCGAACTCTCTCGCTACACTGCTCCTTTTGCTAGAATCTCTAAGAACACTGGTATATTGGTAATGCTCCTATTCATGCTCCCTCGCGATCCCACTCGCACCGTTCGTCTCGCCTCCGATGATCCGATATGGTAGTTTGCGGATGGTGACATAGGGTTCGCCTGTCTAGCAGCCGATCACGGTCCATTTAAAGAAGTTTCCTATTTCGATGTCTTCAAAAAATAGACTTTTCCTTAATGCCAAAACTACCAAACCCGATAAAGTTACAGAAATATTTTCACCAGCAATTTTTTAATATATTTCTCTATAAATCCGAATAAATCCAATCCTTTTCTTATTATAAACGAATATATAATACGTCAGTCTTGTTTAGGGCTCGGTAGTTCTAGCGTTAATCTTTATTACACTTTTGTATTGTAGAAACATTATTATCAAAGTATTATAGACAATTCGTTAAATTAACAATTTCAGAAAGTACTGTATAGAGCATCGATTGCAAGAGAAATATTTTATTATTTTTCTATTTCATATCATGTTCTCCATTTTCTATCTATTCAAACGTTTTAAAACCAATATTGCTGCATTGAACAATTTTTTTATATTTTATAAAGTTTGATAAATATATAAACAAAGTTTAACATTCATTTGTTTCTATTGGTTTTATCTGAAAAAATTTCTAAAAATCGCTTTTTCGACCGTCAGAATGCGGAGCCCCCTATAGTCGTCGAGGCGCACGTGATTGTTTGATCTATTGTGGTTCATTCAAGTTCTTATTGGGCTTCGTGGGAAGAGCTTAAGGTAGTCTGCGATAGATGATCAGCGGGAGAGCTACCTTTTGTGTTTGTACACTTTCCGTGCGTTGAATTGTACACGATCGTTAGCGTGAGATTGACTGATTGGATTTCTAATTGATAGCGCTAGATTTGGTCTTATTTGGAAGACCGTATGGTGGATTGGGGTAATTGATCGAGGGGCAATAAATTACAGTTGACATCATTTCACCGTGTATAAGAACGTAACTTTTAATTTGTTTTAATTGGATTTTTCTAGATGAGGGATGCGGTTCCGCAAAAAGGAAATAACAACAATAACAATAATAACAGCAGCAACAACAACAACAATAATAACAACAACAACGTGACACCCTTGAAAAGTAAGCCTTCCTTGGTGATTTATCGACCCCCAGGTTTGTAGATATTGCTCGTTTTATGACAGTTTTAGATAGAATAGGGAAAGTAGAATTTCATAAGTTGTGAGAGTTGAATATTTTCTAGGCAGAAGAACGGAAGGAGCCACGGCGAACGTCACTAATCCACGATTGAACGTACACGCAAAGGAGTTCACTATGAAGCAGAACGATTCGCATCCTTCTAAGTGAGTGTAAACTACTTAGGAAACGGCCGAGGCTCTGACGATGTATCGGGAACAGCTGGAGGAATGTCTAGAAAGCTAAGAAATATAGAAATCCTCTAAACTCGATTAAATGGTCAAAGCCTGCTGCCACCGGCTAAAACTTCAACAAGATCATTGCTACGATATTTTGTTTTTAAAAGTTACTTGCTAACTCTTTATATGGTGTAAACACAGAGGAAAGATCACAGGTGACTGCGAAAAGAGAATCGTCGAATACCTTGCACAACGTAGACGTTATAGATTAGTATTTCGAGCGGATCGTGAAGTGAAAGACGGCGCGAGATTATGTCGGTGTACCGCAATGGTTCGTTTCAACGTATTCTTCCATTTTCGGAATGAAAAACTATCGCGTCGAATACGTAATTGCGCACCAGGGGAGCAAATAATCTTGATCGCGCGCTCGACTTGCGTTTTGCGAATCGATTTTTAATGAAATTTCTCGGTGCAGGACGAATGCATCGGATCGATCCCCCTATTATCTGCAACACAGCAAATCAAGCGGAAACGTGCACCGATACCTGTACGCGCAGCAACAGCAACAGATACAACATACTCTACAGCAACAGCAGCAACAACACCATCAGACGTCGCGACACTCGCAAAGCAGTCATCATGCGATTGCTTCTGCGCTCAAACAAGCACACCCGTTTGACAATTCGCCGTCGAGCGGAAATATTATACATGTAAGCAGGAACTGTCAGACACTACACTGTCCAGCATAATTTTTTCTTTCGCTAACCAATAGTTGGCTGAGAATTTTACTTTAATCGAGTGTAACACTACCGTAAAGAATCGCCCATTCCATATCGGAACGCGTAAAAATATTAAAATTTATTGGACAGTGTTATTCTCCGTGGTTAAGCGAGAGAGAGAGAGAGTTGACAACTACCGGTTTTGCAGGGCTCCGGTAGGGTTCATTTCAATATGGATCAGAACGAGGTCAAACCGAATCCAAGTAAACCTGGCAGGCTCACCAAATCGTTGTCCTTCGTGTCCACATATGGTTTGAAGCGATCGAAGAGCCTGAACGCGGCTGATGTATTGGCTGCAAAGGCGGTGAATATCTCGGACGCCTCGGAGTTAGGGAAGTTTCCCGCAGCGATCCAGGATACTCTTCTGAGAGCCATCGATGGTATAACTATCAAACTCCTATTGCACAATCTTACTTAAAACCCATGGCTGAACAGAGAATTTGTTGATTATTTATTTTATAATCAGATCCGAACATGTTGAACGCAAGAGCATTGATGGAACTAGTGCGACACATTTTGGAGAGGGTCGTGGAGAACCGGAAGTACGCAGAACCGGCGGCAAAAATTTGTATCACCATCATAGAGGTTGCCATACGTTTAAACGCTTTCGTATTTAGTATTTGCAAATTCTAGCGACTACTCGAAGTTTTTGGAAATTAGAGGTGTGCGAGAATTTTATTCGGAATCTGGTCATTTTCGGGTTCTCGCACACCTCCATTGAAAATACAATGTTTGGCTATGTTATCGGAAAGTAGTTAGATAATTTTCATTTTTTAGAATTTTCTTAGAACTTTTTTAAATTCTTACATTTTACATCCACTGTATATACTTGAGCAATATCTAACTCGCATTACCATAAAACAATCGGTGCAGAAAGAAGCTAAGGAGACGTTCCTGGAGTCCTTATTGAATACGTGCCAACAGTGGTACCAGGATCGCGTCAAGATCCTCTACGATGGTTCGAATTATCATCGTTACTCCGCCTTCATGACGTTCCTCAACGAAATGTACTGTCAGGTAGGACACATCCGGATGTCTCGTTCGCAAAAACACTGTCTCTTGGAGACAGACATATAACGATCTCTGAATCACAGGAAGTACTGTTACACGATGTTCTTTTGATCCCATGATTGATCACATTCCACGACGACCTTGCCTCGCTCGCGGATCATTCCATTTTTTGCTGCTCGAACGCGAGTCGAAATGATTAATACAATCGTGTTCATACATATGCATGATCGTGATTACAGTTGAAACGGAGACAGCTTCAGTTAAAAACACAACAGGAGGGCGTTCCTCCCGGACGCGTTCTCCTCACGTTACTCTGGAAGTGTTGTCAGGACTGTCTGCAGCCTCCCGTTGTCAATTCCTTGGCAGAGGTGGGTTTAGATTAGCCACGATGAAATCTACTTGACGAAAATAGAAAATGATCCCTTTCGTAGAAGTAATTCAAGGCGATTATCATGAAATCGTTTCGAGGAAACTTCATCCTTTGTCCTCAAGAGTTTGAGTATCGATTGCTCCTTATTTACGTGGACTTCGGCAAAACGAGTTTTACGAATTTTTTTTAGAAAAACAGAAGGTCGCATTTTTTTAACTTTTAGGGTACGTTACTACACATCTGAAGAGGTAGAAATTATTTTTTCTTTTAAAACTATAGTCTGTTAAGCAATCTGCAGAAGTATTTCTGTACAGTCGCACTTAACATTTATCTCGCGTGGTGTGATGTCTTCGGTGCTCTAACTTTGTTGATAATTCAAACTTTAAAAATATCCTTTCATCACAATATTTTACACATACAAAACTACGAAAAAGATGAACAATTTTTCAATTTTGTGCAGTGTTTTAAACTTTGAGCCTAAATGTATTTTATTCAATTTTTATCAAATTTTTAGTGCGACACTTCGTAAATTTTGTGGTCGAACTAAATTGTTACTTTTCTGTTTGGAAAAAGGATTGCTTGTTCTTCATCCTGACGTGCATCGGCAAGGACCTGGACACGGAGTTGCCGGCGCAGATGGAGCAATTACTTGGAAGCTTGAGGGACGGGTTCCTCGCGGTGGACACGATCTTGCCGTCGGTCAGAAAGACCCTTCTACAACTGATCGAGCTTCACGCCGCCAACTGGCAGCTTCCGGCACCGGCGGTCGTCTACTATTATCCGGGATCGACCTCGAAATGATCCTTCGCCGTCTCGGCTCCTCCGTCCATTCGTCGGTTCTGTGCGTGTGCGCATCGGGTACGTGTGGAGTTGAGCGAGCATATAGCGGGTGGAACAAATGCGGCGACCTTCGGGTGGCTTACGCGTCTTCTGCTTGTCTCACAAACTAGTCAACTCGAACCGCTTGGGTCCGATGGGGTTCTTCAAGGGTACTCGACCATTCAACGTCGTACAGTGTCGTTAACATTTGTTCCATCGAGTGTGCACGCGGTTTAACGGGGCTCCTTGTACTTTAACGCGTCGGCCGCCGATCATGCGAATAAAAATTAAACGAACGCCGTTAAGCCCCGGGCTAAAGGAGTCGCAAGAAGGTAATCGATCGCCCGGGGCGACTCGACGAAGGCTCGTACGCGTAGATGCTCTTGCAGCCCATTGATCGTGCATTGAGAATGATACTTACCGTCTTTTGCGATTCTTTTTTTTTTTTTTTTAATAATTGTATCAGTTCACAGATTACTCGTCACGATTGTATTTAATGAATTAAGCGTTCTATTTTCTATTGCACTAATTATTTTGAACAGTCAGTTGACTTGTACATACTTCTTGCAAGAAATTCAAGTGTTAGGTCCGAGGGAAGGTTTACATGATTCTGAGTTTACAAACAAGTTGGATCTCCAGAGGCGGAAATTGTAAGAAGTCGTCTCGCTTACGTGGGATATTACGAAGCGTGTTCTTTCCTGAACGTTGCATATTCGTGGCCGCAATAAACTCATAAATTTGTCTTCAAAGAACGTTACGAAGAGACCATAGTAAAAAGATTCGCAAGTTATCGGTTTATAGGCGGCCGCGATAAAACCAAACTTCCGACTAAGCCTCATAAACGCGAACCTCGTTTCATTCGCATGATCTCATGTCCACATAATTCAGCGAACTCGCAACGGAATGGCCCCGAAATCGGTGCTCGGCAAGAAGCCACCGGCGAAGCGAAACCTTTGTCCGACGGACGATGCGTCAGCCCGCGAAACAATAACCAACCGTGATCTCTCTGTTACCGAGAAGAACGATTGTTCGCCGTCGTCGCAAGACTTAACAACTAAAGAAAACAATTTACCGACTATTACTATTGCGCGTCTCGTCGAGGAATGGTGCAAGACTCCTTGATCCCGACTCTGTCTCGTACCGGGGAACTCCGAAGGTTTGCGGTTTCGAATTAGAAACGATTTCGTTTGTAAGTCATTGGGTTAAGAAATCGGGACATTCGAAACCGGTACGATTCTTGTCTTGGCCGAATTATCACGTCCCACCGGGTGAATCCGAGATTGTTCACCTCTCGAGGAGCGCAGGTTCACGGTTAAAGTCGGACATTGAAAGTTATGGATCCACGACCAAAACCATGTCAAAAGCCCTCGATTTTAGAGAGCGAAAGAGACTTTCTACCGTCGGGTTTGATTACTCGTTAGCACGGTCTTCCAAATTTTTTGACATATGGAAATGGTTCTTTAACACGTTGACTGCTTCGTCGGTCGTAGATGTCACTTAGCACGTTCACAATCTGCACATCTGTAGGGAAAGACAATGGGTTTTTCAAGAGCGATAACAAGCAGCGTGTTATTCTGTTAGTTTCAAGAAAGCGCTTGGATTAATTTTATTCGTAGTATTTGTCTTTAATTATGTGTGACTAACTTGAAATCATCGTGACTCATTTACGGGGCATGGGACTGTGAACGTGTTAAATATAGACTGCGGATTTATATGCAAATTTTTATTTTCAAAGGCTGTTCTATACATTGGATAAAGATAAAGCGAACGAGAAAGTTCAACAAATATAATTTTTTGTTAAATAAATCTTATTCGTCAAAGTAAGCATTATCGATTGTATTATGGTAAAAATTGAATTTTCTGTTCTGCCATTAACGAATAGTGCATATATTGAACATCACATTCTGATAAAGAACGCATAAAGATCCTCAGTCTAGTATTATGCGTATTGATTTCTCTGTTTCGGCAGCGAATGTATTTATTAAGCTCTATGATCGTAAACCGTGATTGTATGATGCTCGATGGAAGGTGTACGCGCCGTGAGCAGCTATTTTTTCGAAAACACGAAGGTTCGACGAGGCCTCGAAGGTTCCATGGAATCTGGCTCGAATTTTCCTCGGCTTTTTCCGTAACCACCGAACGAACATAAATGAAAGAAAAACGACCCTCTCGTAGAACGATCCGAACATGCTTGCGATAGCACACAGTGTCGACTGCGCGTGACCGTAGCTTCCGGTATGACCTGGGTAAATTAAACCCGAGGATACTCCTCCTCGACGTCTTCCGTATGATACTCGAGCGACGTAGTAGCGACTGTGAATGACTTAAACTGAAATACAGGTGCAACGATTTGTTTTATCAACGAGTTCCTTTATTCTAATTAATATGCATAATAACGGTGAACTTTATTTCAGGTTAAACGGAGCGCGAACGCGTATAATCATTATAGAAGATACTCCATTGTAGAAGCGTACACTGGATGGGAGCGACCGAGCAGAGAAACGCAAAATATGCCTTTAATAAGGAATACGCGCGTGTGATCTCCTTCTCGAAATGCAATCGCCTTTGCCGATTCGTGCCAAGGGCGATAAAAATCGCCCGGTAGCCACGGTCTGTCTCTCTTTCGCCGTCTCACTCGTGTTCACCGTTGACTCACGATGCACGTTTTTGCGGAGGACGGCTCTGTGCAACGTCCTGTTCGCGCGGGTCCCGCCAAATTTTTGAAATTTTTCCGGCGGATATCGCAACACACGCAAATTATTTTTAATAGGAAACAGGAATTTCTCTCTACAATTTATGTTCTCTCCGATGCATTGCTAATAGATAGACCGTGGACCATTTTGCAAAAAAATTAAATTTGTCTGCATCAATTACATAAAAAGTTGGATTTACATAAAAATTGATTTCTCCACTTAATCGTTTTAATAGGTTGTAAATAGCGCGCTAGTAACATTAAATTCATTTTAGGTTTTTTTAGATTTTGTGTCCCACTTTCTCACGTTTTACATAAATACATAAAATCCGCAGTCTACTAATTACACATATAATGCTCCCACCTCGGTGCCGTACTCCAGGTAATCGCAGTTTTGAAAGGACAAGCATGAGTCATAATGACTCCACCCAAAGTAGCCGAGGGTTAACTGGTGCCGCGGAGGTCGCACGTAGAAACGACCAATCGACACCTATCATTCTGTACCATCTACTTTCCTCGGAAGACCCTCGGCTAACGGAACGAATACACTAGCTAGTTCTCCGTGATACGTGTAAACGCCTCTGAGATAGCCAGCAAGTTGAACTCGTTTGCGATAATTGCTCTCGGAGAGCAAAACAATACATTTGGGATCAGGTCTCCGTATATCGTAACAAATGGAGAGTAGGGAATTCCGTTTGTTCTCGATCTCCCACCCCCTTCTCCCTCTCTCTCTCTCTCTCTCTCTCTCTCTGTATCTATCTATCTATCTATCTCTCCTAGAATACTAAATAAAAAGATAAAAGTAAATATTGAAAAGAATGAAATTGAAGAGTAAAATTTCCCTCCGGTCATAAACGATCCAAGTTACCCACAGAAGATTAAGTCTCCTTTTTTGTACTTCTAGGACCTATCCCAAGACGACCGAATACTAAACACGAAATAACGCTCGCTCGCGAAGCCTAACGTTCCAAGCCGACTAACTTTTAAAGGACAACATGAGTCACCGAGTCTTCGCTGAACCGGCCCAGAAGCAAGAATCACCGTGTCACTCTCCACTACACTGCACCCAGGTACCCGACCGACAAAACATCCTATCCGAACCGTGCGCCTCCACACCACATAAACCAATCTCCCCAATCAAGGTCACACCGCCTTCCATTCGAATTCGTGTCGAGGATCAGCTGAACGTTCTCCTGCGAGCGGGGTCCTCGTCGCGGTAACACGATCGTCGCACACACTGGTACCGATTCATCAACCGGATCACCAGGATGTTCGCCGGAGGTGTCTGCGTCGCGTCGACGACGTCCGGCATCGACCTTGAAACTCCGCGCGGGTCGGAGAACCGAGAGAGGTTTCGCCTTGGGTAATCGGTGCCGCGGACTCGAAAACTAGGCCTGCGCCTGCGGTGACGTCGCCGGTGCGTCGCGATGTACAACGTCGACCGGAGGAACGGTGCAACGGGGAGGCGGCGGCGCGGAGGGGGAGGGGTACGGAGGGACCTCGAAGTACACGCGAGCACGGGGAACGACGGGGCAGAGGCGGAGCGGCGTGTATTCGCGGTAACGAAACAAATAGGCCGGCGACTTTCACCGCGTAGCCAAGAACGGCTACGACACACAGACAGCCGCCTGCAGAGCCGCCGAGCATGAGCCTGAACATGAGCTCTCCTGGCCCAAACCCAGCCGCGGTGTTCGCCAGGATAAGGGCTAGTTTTGGGCTAAACTATACTTTTACGCTTTTCGACTTCGCGTTGATTGAATTATCATTGATGTGGCGGGCTTAGGAAAATATCGGTTCAAGTCACTGTCGTCAACGCGATGACTGTCGCGTGAATTTAGTGTCTTTCGTACGAGTATTGCCTATTTCGTTAGTGTACACTACGATATGTGCCGGTAATTCTGAAAGTGAAGCAAGTCGTGTTTTCTTTTGCGAGATATTTAGACTTTTGCGTCCGATTTGGTAAAAAAATGTTTTATCTTAACAACATATAGCGATATGCAATATATACAATAATATAGAATTTATCACTCCATTATATGTATAGTTATTAGTAAAATCAATCGACGTCTGCAACTAGCACCATAATTTAGTTGATCTCGGAACGAAAAAATTGAGTACATACTTAGAGCCACTAATTCGACGATAATCATTTTTAAGCAAGTCAATAGCGCCGGCCACCAGTGACCTTCGCGGCAGTCGACGCGTTAAATGCTAAACGATTCGAATTCGCCGGAAATCGTGAATTTATCGTGCCAATATATTTGCGGAACCACCGTAACCGTTTGCTCGGACCAAGATTTCGGGTATAGTCCAGCTAGCATGCGTTGTTCGATAGACTGTGCGGCCGTGTCTCCGGTTGTACCCTCGCTCGCCGTTCCCGTGGCGTTCGAGGTGGGGGGAATCCTGGTTGAGGTTGGAGCGGGCTCGAGGCACGGCATACCCCGAGAGCGAACGGGCCCCGATTCTTTTTCTTTCGGCCGCGTCGCACGTGTGTCGTCCTCTCGTCTCCGTGTGTCTCCTCGTCTGAAACCGGTGTGTGTTCACCGCGGTGAAAACCACTCTCGCGCGTCTCGCCGCTTCGCTTCGCTTCGCGTCGCGTCGCGTCGTCTGGAATACCGTGCGTTCCTACGTGGTCTCACCTAGTTCGCCTGCCTGTTACCGTTACTGTTACCATTACTGTTACCGTTACCGCTCGCGTAACGTTAGTGCACCGTGTCGCGGGCACGGAGAGTCATGCCTTTCCGCGGTTCCTTCTGAGAATCAGAGACATTCGCGGTTGGTGGAAGCGATGTTAGAGCTGCTGGTGCTGTTAAGATGACGCGACGACCGCCACCGGGACGAGACCTGGGACTCTGCGCTGTTACCTGGCTGCTCTGTTGTGTTTTACCTGTTGGGACCGGTACGCAGAATATCCCGGAATATACCTCGCCGAAAGTGAAAATATGAAACGCCGCCGATTCGTCGTTCTACGCGACTTCCGTCCGTTATCCGGTACTCCTTCGGGCTCCGTTTCAGCAGAGGGTTGATCGTAGGCGGTGGCCACCTCCTGGGCCCGATAACCTCCCAGGAATGCTAGATCCCGAATACCGAACGTGCGCGCATTGTCGCTAGATTCGTGTTACAGTGGGTGCACGGTTATACGAGTAGATGTTTGCGCGATAGGCACAGGCGAGCCTGCCACTGAGGATGGTCCGCAGATTTGAAAGTAGGCCTCGGTTGTAGACAGTGTTTGCAGATTGGTTTTTTCGTCCGTGTAATGTATACGCTATCGCCAGATTTATGTTGCAATGTTCTACGTATGTATACCTGTACGGTGAAGTGAAGAGGCACCTGCGTGGCAAACCGCCGATAGAAGGATGAGTACGCGTATGCATAATCGAATCAGGCGCGCAGATGCGCCGCGTGTTTGGTAGAAAGTCAATTTTAAGTCACCTCTCGGGACAGAGGCGTATATCCCTTATCACTTTCTACTGAAAGTTTGACCCAGAGAAAGTGGGCTGGGGGTCTTCTGTGTTCTCTACTTATCGGTGTAACCGAGTCGTGACGTTGCGTCGCTGAAAGGTTTCGAATCTTGTTTGTTGCTTCGGTACCAGCAGCTCGTTTTCATGTAGATCTGGCCAAGAAATTTCCTACCCGCGTTTCGCAACCGATTTTGCAACAGTTCGGGTTCAACCTGCACAGGCTGTTTAGAGTTTACCGCCTGCCGATAGTAAGTTCAAGTACCATCGATTTCTACCGAAGTCGCAGCGAACGATCGAAGTTCAATGTAGCGTGGAACAACTACGACGACGCAAGGCTAATATCCCATTGTATCCTTCGAGGAATGAATCGCGGTTCTCACTCGCGAATCAGAAGCCGATAGCCGGATCTCTTTCGGTATCTTAGCCGCGATCATACTAATTTATGTGCATACCAGATCCCGTTGACGATTAACCGTTGCCCATGGTGTACACGGCGACCGATCGATCGTCGAATGATTCATTCCTGGTGGACGGTCGGACGATGATCGATCGAGTCCTCCGATGTTTCGATTCTTCGAGAGATTCTTGTCGTTCTCGCGACGACACACTGTGCGCTGAGAAGTCCGCTTTCTGGACTAAATTCTATTGCCAGAAAATTATAGACGATACGAGAAAATATTTCGAAAGGAAGTAGTAGGGTATAGAAGAGAGTACACGATGATAGCATTTTTTAAAAATTCAATTAACATTGATAAGCTCTATAGAGATCGAGGGGTCGATCAACGGCTGCGCGCGAAGATGATCCTTGAACCCTGTCGTCGTTGACGTTTACTTTCAATGTTAGAAGAGCACTATTAGTGCCCCCCACCCCTACCCTCGCCGGTGTAAATTATGCTTTCTCGATGTTCCCGATTTCAGCGAATGCTGCTTCTTCTTATCTTCCAGGAGTGCTTCACAACTATGCAGACAAGCAGAGATACGATGGGTGGTATAACAATCTGGCTCATCCGGATTGGGGATCGATCGGCAAGTATTTCCATCTACATTCTTTGTTCAGTTCATTTAACGCGTTCGCTACCGCAATCCAACAGTTTACTTATAGGTACTCGAATGGAAAATTTTTAAATTTAAATCGGGGGCGTTTAATTGGATGCAATAAGTAGGTCGATGAATCTAGATAATGTATCTTCAAAAACGTGTTTAAAAAGTTGATGGAAAATTGTATAAATGAATCTGAGCATCGCGATCTGTTGAATCAGTGGAATAAAAGCGTTCTCTTTCTCAGAATTTCCCTGTTCCAGCGAACATGGTAGTTCTATAAATAACAAGTCCAATTTACCATTGTAAAAAGTCGGATAATGTTAGAAAATGTGTGTTTCGTCGATCCTCATTATGGAAAATCGATTATGCTGCCCTTTCGTAATATCCTCGGTTTATAGGAGAAACAGAAAAAAAAGAACGTGATCTTGACCGACCACGAACACATAAAGTAGGTAAAAAAATGCGTCGTGTCGTGAAAAACGTAATCAACATCGCTGAAAGGTGTTATGGTTCTTTAAACATGAAAATTGTAGGCTTTCGGCCGCACCAACACCACCGGCCGTCGTCGTAACACGGACGATAACATTAACGATCATTTAAAATAATCATAAATAGAGGGAGTGAAAAAAACCTCGTAAAGTTCTGCATAATGATTCATTCTTCTCGAATGGTACAGATAGTATTAGCCGTTTCATCATATTATGTGGGCACAGCTTTGTAATTAACTATTGTGTGGCAAGTTTGCGCCTGAAATAATTACCACATGTTACGGAACCTTCTGGATTACGTATTCCTCTTGAAATTTGGAATTTAGAACGCGGCGCGAAGTAATTCGGCAACTGATACACATCGGCTTGTAATACCGTTGGTGAAACATTCTCCATAGTGTCTGACCAAAAACGTCACGATCCACTGAACCACCTTCGAACTAAACGGATCGCTGGGATCCACGTTTAACTTTTCGAAATATTAGGTTGTAATTTCCCAGTGTTATTGGCGCTACGGTTCGATCAATTAAAAAACCAATAAACAATTTTGCAGATTATCAAATAATCATCGACGTTTCGATTCACTTTTGAATCATTTTCAAGATGTATTTGTTTGCGTCTGTAAAAGTATGCGTATTAAACAACTTTCAAAATATATCAAAAGATATTGACCAAAAATTCTTTTTAAAAAAAAAAATAACTATTACTTAGATTACTAGCTTACTTGTTTATGATGTGAAATAGGTTGTAATAACGAATTTTTGCGTGCTAAATCGATGCGAGTGCCGATCCGGACGGCGGTCTATTGCCGAGACCACGGATTAAGTTGAACGATAATACTGACATGGCTCGTACCTCCGTAGACAGCAGGCTGATACGAAAGATGCCGGCAGCGTATTCCGATGGAGTCTACATGCTGGCCGGCCAGGACAGACCTTCCCCGAGGAAGCTCAGCCAGCTCTTCATGCAAGGTGATGACGGCCTGCCATCGGTCAAGAACAGGACAGCGTTGTTCGCTTTCTTCGGTAAGCATGCTAATCGGACCGCCCGCGATTACGCCAATCCCCGATGTCTACGAACAAACTGCAATTTTCGGTTTCATTCTATTTTTTGGCGGAGGGTTTCAAACTTTCCAGACACTCCGACTGGAACTCGAAGAAAGTCTCCAACCATTTGATCGTAATATCTCAAAAATTGTGAATTCAACTTTAAACTAACGCTCACAGGTTTAAAACATTCTCGACAAGCCGGTATTCGCATTTCAATTGTCTTCTGGTTCAAATGCGTAAAAGACCTGCCTTGATGATTGCCAATCACTGTAATAAGACTAAGTAGGTGCTATTAAGTCTTATTAAACGCTATTAGGCTTGGAGCTAAAGATCTAAAGAAAGTTGAAATTCTCCAAGATGTTTTAATATTTTCTTTAGACAATTTTCCCATGCATTGTATGAAGTGTAACGCGTATCCCGGTGATCAAATGAAAGTTTCACATTAAATCTCTTCAACGGAAATGGAACCCATCTGAGAGAATGATACGAATGCGGTCACTTAACGGATACTCCGCGAGAATTAATGAACTTGAGAAAAACAGGACATTCGTAGCCGATGATCGTAATATACGCGCCTACGGTCATTAATTTATTCTCTAGTTGTATAGTTTTCATCGTCGGTTCTTGCCGCGAATGCCACTAACCGACGTTCACCAACAAAAACCCCTTTAACTGTCCATCCTGTTGCCATCGATGAGTCCATCGGGATAAATCGACTGTATCTAACTGATAATGGGAAATCGTGATGCATCACCATCATCGTCGTCATCATCATCATCATTATCATTATCGTCAAAGGTTTTCTTGCGAAGACGCGCACATGTTGATTACGAAAGTGGCATGACTCGTGCAGTTTCTTTTTCGAGATCGTTCCGAGTCCTTCGAAATTGAGTCGGTTTCTTTTTAACCGCGTAAGTAGCGACTCAATTTAGCATAATGTCTTTGAGCAGCAATTGCAAAATAGTAGATATGTACCGGCTGTGAAAGTGTAAAATCTTCAGAGTTTTGGGGATTTCAAGCAGACGTTCGCAATTGAAAATAAAGTAGAAAGTCCGTTTCTTTTGATAGATTTTTGTTACCGGTTCTTGATAAAATCAAAATGGTAGATGCAATTTCTTCTGGTTTCATAGTTCGACCACTCGCACAATCACCAACATATCAATTTACCGGGAAGTGGCGTTCGACATTCACGAATATGAGATAATCGTGCAATCTACCGCGGATAAGTTCCATGCAACTAATTCCAATATCCGTATCGTATAGTTGCGCAAACGCTTAAGTGTCCGGGTCCGGGATGAAAACGAGAACGCGGATGCTCGAATAATTCTTGCCGCTGAAACCGTGAGCAATCCAGCTATCATTGGCACGAATCTTTTGAACAGGTTTATGACTATTTTGTAATCATTATACAAATTTCTTTAACGAGCACAAGAACTGCATCGCAATTAAATTTTTTACGAGTACATTGAAACTCTTTGCGTCAAACTCTGCGTTTTTCAAATCTTGATGTTGCTCAAACATCCACGGCTTAATTACGATTCTACGTTCATAAATTGAGGGTTGCGGTATTGTAATCTACAGACTTGTTACATCGCTTCGAATACATCGTAACTTCTGTTAATAGCAGGAACATTCTACTTAGTGTTCACCTGTGGAAATTCATTTCTAAAATCGTGATGTTACTCGTTTATAATTATCATTCTACATCCACGAGTAGTACAAGAATAGAATGAATAATAACTGTAGATTTGGCATAATTTCATAAATATCGATGCGCAACGAGCTCGCAGAAATCGAACAAGAGGCAGGCCATAATTCTCAGTAAACCGTAGCATCCTTTCTCCTCGAGAAAACGTTGAAAATGATCTTCGAACGGTTTCGAACCGCCACGAGCACGATCTCGACTCGCACGATTTCCGATAGCTCGTGGGAAGGTTGAAGCCTTCGAGGAACGTGGCCGAGGAAAGTGTGTCCTCGAAAAGGAAAGTAAAAACTGGGTCGCGCTCGCCTAAATTCCACCGGCACGGCGGCGCGGCGGCGCAGCGCGTGTTCATCTCGATCGAGTGCGACGATGATGATCGGGAAAAGTTGATCGATCGATCCCGAGAACAAGTCGCCGTCTTCTCATTGCGCGGAAATGATTTCAGGGCAGCTGGTCACGTCGGAAATCATCATGGCCAGCGAAAGCGGCTGCCCCATAGAGTACCACCGCATCGATGTAGACAAATGCGATCCGGTTTTCGACAAGGAGTGCCAAGGTAACAAGTACATTCCCTTCCGTCGGGCGGATTATGATCGTCGAACCGGACACAGCCCGAACAGCCCTCGCGAGCAGGTAATTCCTTGCTTTCCATCGCATTAACCTTTTCCTGGTAGTATAACTCGATCCACGATTATACCTCCAGAATTATATGGTAGTTGCCGCTCAAATTGCAATACTCGTCGACGCGTTGAGTCACTCGTCATCTGTACAGTTTCACGTGAAAACGAATTTTTACCTTTATTCGGATACCTTTAGCTACCATTCGTTTCAATCTACCATGTATATCTCGGTGAAAATTAATTTTTATTCGAGTATATCGAATGTAGCTTGAGTAATGATAAAATTATATTAGTGATAAATTTTAATTTCTCGATTTTATTTCGGTCATATTGTTTAATAGTCTGAGAGAAACTGTGCCAGTGTTTTTAGGGTTAGTGAATTAAATGAATTGATCAAAGAGACCTTCGACCAGAAGCATGACTAACGCTCGTTATTAGCCTAGGGGCGATCGAAATGGAGTCGTAATTATTAACGACTGGGAAAGTACCAAGCGTGATCAAGAGCTCCATAAGGTGTCGCTTTAAAGTATTCTTTCTACGTAATGATTTCTGACTGCAAAGCAGGATCCATCGAGCAGTTTAACGAGAACGTTTCTCAATATGGAGATCCGCCTGTAATTAATTTCGCGATTCGAGTTGGAAGTTATGGGCACAAGCTATAAATACCGTAGCGATCGGGATCTATAAGTAGCTAAATTGGGATCTAAACATAAATAGTTGATGGTTTGCCGTATTGGGAACCGTTCGATGGTATTCGATCTGGGAAATAAGTCGTGAAAAGTAGCTCTGAATACGTGAGGTTCCAGATAAACAAAGTGACGAGCTGGATCGACGGTAGCTTCATCTACTCGAGCAGCGAAGCATGGGCAAACACCATGAGATCGTTCAAGAACGGAAGTCTTTTGATGGAACCGACAAGGAAATTTCCCGTGAGAAACACCATGCGTGCTCCGCTGTTCAATCATGCTGTTCCTCATGTGATGAGGATGCTGAGTCCCGAACGTCTCTATCGTGAGTTCAGTTGTTTCTCGAGATGAAATCGAACCGCGAAACTTTGTGCAAATGCGTTACAATTCTCAGAATTTAATGAGTACTTCGTTTCGTTTGAAATTGTAATTTACAAGTTCTAGGGGGCTTTGAATGCATAAAGATTCGTGGACCATCGGTGACGCACAACTTCGTTTAATAACGAGAAATTGTTTAAGTTCTTGGGGACCCGAGGACGAACCAGCATCCACCTCTTCTGGCTCTGGGAATTTTGTTTTACCGGTGGCACAATGTGATCGCCGCCAGGATACAGAAGGAACATCCGAGCATGAGCGACGAAGATGTATTCCAAAAGGCGCGACGTATTGTTGTGGGAACGCTTCAGGTAAAGATCGAATATACATGCTACATTCGAAAATTGGTATACAGCTTTTCTATTCAATTTCTAAATCTATTACGCAAGCATTTGACTTCTCAAACAATTTAGAGCCACTCTTTTGACCCTAAAAATAACTGAAGGCAGAATTGTTGGTGAAATCCACGCTTGAAATATTAACGGATAAACACAAAGTAACAGCAGTGTTTTTCTCATCCTGTTTTTCACGGTAAGTTCTGTTCAAAATTAGAAGCATCTGCAGCGTAGTCGTTAAATGGAACCTCGGAGTATTTTTCCATGTTGTACAGTGCGTATATTTACGTATGTTAATCCATGTACAGTTAATTAGAGTGACACAATGCTTCTCAATCTTCTTTGCACAGCAAACTGTCACCTCAGTCCTGTTACACCGTAATCCTATATCGCGTAACTGTATATCGCTACCGCAACTCGATACACTAATTTTATACTGTTTGAGAAATTAATGTGGAATCACAGGGCATAACATTTGACGAAATCTCTCTAGACGGTGTAACAAACTACAGTCTCCGCTAACATAATTATAGAAACGTTTCAATTACAGAATATTATACTATACGAATATTTACCGATACTCCTGAACGAAGACCTACCACGTTATTCGGGGTACAAACCGGATCTTCATCCAGGAATCAGTCACATATTCCAAAGCGCTGCTTTTCGATACGGACACACTCTTATACCCCCTGGAATATACCGACGCGACGAAAACTGTGAATTTAGGAGAACCAACACCGATCAACCTGCCATAAGACTGTGCTCCACTTGGTGGGACTCGAACGTGAGTCTAATTAATTTTCAAAATGATACCAAGAGATTCTCCTATCTCTTAACGGAACATGTTAATCATTGTTTTATAGGAAGTTTTAACGAACAGCACGATCGAGGAGCTCATAATGGGGCTCGCTTCGCAAATAGCTGAGAAAGAGGACAATCTTTTAGGCACCGACATCAGAAACAATCTCTTCGGCCCGATGGAGTTCTCCAGAAGAGACTTAGGAGCTCTGAACATCATGCGTGGACGAGATAACGGGCTTCCGGATTACAATACCGCCAGAGCACACTTCAAACTAACTCGTCGGAAGACCTGGAACGAAATCAACCCCGAATTGTTTAACAAGAATCCTTCTTTGTTGCGTACCTTGGTCGAGATTCACTCGAACAACTTGAACAACGTCGACGTGTATGTCGGTGGAATGTTAGAGTCCAGATCAGGTCCTGGAGAACTGTTCACCGCGGTTATCAGGGAACAGTTTCTTCGTTTGAGGGACTCTGATAGATTTTGGTTCGAGAACGAGGAGAATGGGTAAGCAGTTTGCTAGTTTTCTTCGGATCAAGTTGTCCGTTTACTGGAAGTGTGCGAGAACTCGAAGATCGATATCCGATGGTTGGGACAGATCGAGAATTTAGTCGAAATCGGGACACGGGCTCTCCAAACTTTCGGGATCCTCGAGAATATTTAGGATTTCTGAGAATAATTATGATAATTCACTGAGAATCCTGAAATTTTCGAGAATCCGTTCCGATCCCGAATAAAATTCTCGTCTTGCCCAGTCCCGTCCCGTTCCGATCCGACATTTTCGAGTTCTCGCACACCTCTACTGTCTACCGTACTTCGGCGAGCGTACTGTGAAGCAACGATACTCTTTAGGATCTTCACTAAAAGCGAAATCGATGACATCCGTGGCGTCAGCATGTGGGACGTGATAGTTAATGCGACTGGAATCCAACCGGAATCCGTGCAGAGGGATGTGTTCGTCTGGAAAGAGGGTGATCCTTGTCCTCAGCCTTATCAGTTGAACTCCACGATACTAGAACCCTGCGTTCCTTTACAGCGTTATGATTATTTTGAGGTGAACGTCAAATTACAATAATGTGTTTAACACGTTCGCTATTGTTTGGCTAAGAACGGTTGTCCATAAATAGACTACATTGTATGTATCGTATAGATACCGATGTTACCTATCACCAGCAATAAGAACGTTTTATTTTTTAAGGGAAGCGAGCTGGTGTACATCTATGCCTGCGTGTTTCTCGGCTTCGTGCCGATCTTGTGCGCCGGTGCCGGCTACGGTTTAGTGAAATTGCAAAATCGACGTCGAAGGAGACTGAAGATTCTCCAGGAAGCGATCCAAAAGAGAGGCGACGGGAAGATCTGCGTCGACAAGATGATCGTGCGCGAATGGTTGCACGCGAACCACCGCAGGCTAGTCAAGGTGAAATTCGGCCCGGAAGCCGCCCTTCACATCGTCGATCGGAAAGGAGAGAAATTGCGCACATTCGACTTCAACGACGTGAACACCGTAACCATGGAGGAGTCCCAGGTGATTGCGACAACCGGCTCCGTTTCTACCGCTTTTATGAAATCATCGAATCCGCTCTGGGGAAACACCTAGAGTGGAATTGGCGAGAACCAGCTTGCGCAAACGCGGCTCCGTTCGCCGTGAAAATTGAACGCAACGGGAATCCGTTCGTTCGCTCAAAAATTCTTTCCGAGAACGGAAGATTAGCGGAATCTTTGGTAACTCTACGCTTTCGTGAACAGACTCGAAATTCTTGCCTCACACGGAGGAATTACGCTGTTCGGAATTGCTCTCGGGAAATCGCACTGTCCGACGGTTGCATCGTTTGTTTAATCATTGGACGACGGACCATTTTTGTAATTGTAGAATCGATGATACCTAACACGTTACGCATCGGCGCGGCGATTATTTTATAATTTTTAAAAGCCCATGGTCCATGGCCGAAGAACATGGTTGTTGGATATAAAGTGTCCGATTTTACAAGGCTAATGTTACGAAGCGTTTTGAAAATTGGACATTTCATAGGAACAACCTAATAGTAACGGAGCCCTGCACGAGCGAAAGTGACACATAAAATGTGGAAAATGGCGGGCCATTCATAGCTTGAATTGTCCGGCACGTCCCGGAGTCTGACTGAGAACAATGACTTCCCTTTTAGGAAAATGGGAATGGCCATCGCAAGGCGTTGGTGCTTCTCCGTATACCGCGAGACTACGACCTTGTCCTTGAGCTGGATTCACTGGCCTCGCGTAGAAAGTTCATTGCGAAACTGGAGGCATTCCTGGCGTCCCATAAGAAGCACTTCACACTGTCCCAGGTCGGCCGGGACATTATGCTTGCGAAAGCGGAAACGAAGGAACGTCGCCAGAAGAAACTCGAGCAGGTCGGCTTTCCCTTTAATTGGACCGAGTTTTCTACTCTGTTGGGGGATACTAAGTTTATTGCCTGTTTCTCTATATCGTGAGACTAAAAGGAAACACAATGTAATTGCAGTTCTTCAGGGAAGCTTACGCGCTCACCTTTGGTCTGCGACCTGGTGAAAGGCGACGGCGTTCCGAAGATAGCGACAGCGGGGAAGTCGTCACCGTGATGCGGACCTCGCTTTCTAAAAGCGAGTTCGCCAGCGCGCTCGGCATGCGGGCGGATGCTGTTTTCGTGAAAAAGATGTTTAACATCGTCGATAAGGACAGGGACGGGCGTATTTCCTTCCAGGTAGCTTCCACGTTTCACTTGAACGCTTTACATGCCACTGGTTACTCGATAATAATCTCTTAATTGGAAAGTGGAAACTTTTAATGAGAAATTATTAATAAGCAGACTATGCGGATCGTTATGCAAAATAAATATGGTCTGCATTGATTGCAAGAGACAAGAGCCAAATGTATTTTTAAAAATATATTTGAAAAATTTTTATTTACCGATCTCGCGGAAAATATTTTGCAGGAGTTCCTGGACACGGTTCTTCTATTTTCGAGAGGGAAGACAGAGGACAAGTTGAGGATTATATTTGATATGTGCGACAAGGACAGCAACGGAGTGATCGACAAGGAAGAATTATCGGAGATGCTCAGATCACTGGTGGAAATTGCACGGACCACCAGTTTGTCCGACGATCACGTTACAGAGCTGATAGACGGAATGTTTCAAGTAATTTCACGATCAAGATTCTTTCTCGTTACAACATAATGGGCATTACTTGGAAATGATCCTTTTTTCCCAGGACGCCGGGCTTGAAAGGAAGGATTACCTCACTTACAATGATTTCAAGCTGATGATGAAAGAGTACAAAGGCGATTTCGTGGCGATCGGGCTCGATTGCAAGGGCGCAAAACAGAATTTCCTGGACACCTCGACGAACGTGGCACGAATGACCAGTTTCCATATTGATCAACTTCCGTCGGAGGATTCGAAGAGTTGGGCGAGGAAACAGTGGGACGCCGCGTCGACATTCCTCGAAGAAAACCGGCAGAACATATTCTACTTGTTCGTTTTCTACGTTACCACGATCGCTCTATTCGTTGAGCGATTTATATGTTAGTATCCGCTTTACATGCACTGGTTTTTTAACTTAGGATGCTTAGGATAAAATTATAGACTTCCCAATTAAATGAAATGAAGGAATGGAGATGAAGACAAAGACAATGTGGAATTATATTTTACGCGTAGAATTTTTTAATCAAGATCTGCCTTGTTAGACAATTTTCATTTGTTTCAGATTACTCCTTTATGGCAGAGCATACAGATTTAAGACACATCATGGGAGTAGGTATTGCCATAACTAGAGGATCAGCAGCTGCGTTGTCCTTCTGCTACAGTTTGTTGCTGTTAACCATGTCCCGCAATCTGCTGACCAAACTGAAAGAGTTTTCGATCCAGCAGTACATTCCACTGGACTCGCACATACAGTTCCACAAAATAGCCGCCTGCACTGCCTTATTTTTTTCTGTTCTTCACACAGTGGGCCATATGGTGAATTTTTACCACGTCTCCACTCAACCGTTGGCTCATCTACGTTGCTTGACGAGTGAACTTAGTTTTCCCAGCGATGCACGTTTGACCATATCCTTTTGGCTCTTCAGAACTGTAACAGGTGATCTTTCAGAAGATATTAACAGTTTAGCTACCGGGAGTCTATCACAAAGAAATTCATATTCTGCTCAAGATATTCTGCTCTATTCATTTTTGTCATAAGTGCATAAAATCCGCAATTATTTTGCTTTGGTTTTTGAAAGACTGTTAAGTGCACTGCCGGTAGACGAAGTGTTAAAATGAATTATAAAGATTACTGTAACGACAAGTGGATCGACTTGTACATCGTTTGTAGGTTTAACCGGAATTTTGCTGTTTGTCGTGATGACGATAATTTTTGTATTCGCTCACCCCACCATCCGCCAAAAAGCCTACAAATTCTTCTGGTCGACTCACAGCCTGTACGTTGTGCTGTATGCGCTCTGTCTGATTCATGGCTTGGCTCGGTTAACCGGTTCCCCGCGGTTCTGGATTTTCTTTGTTGGTCCAGCGATAATCTACGCTCTAGATAAGGTAAATTACCGTTTCTGTGAATCCACATCTGTATTCAGAATTGCTATTATTACGCATTTCGCGTAAATACTTTCCTGGATAAATTTAGATACGAATAATATTCTCGTTGAATTCATCTGCACAATTTTAACGAGTAATCGACTCGAAGATATTTATAGCTTCTTACATAGACATACATATAATTAGGTAAGCTTTTGCTATAAACTTATCGCTTGAATATAGAGTTTTATCGAACTTTGAACACAGAGTTGTAATTGTTATAATTCCAGGTGGTCAGCCTTCGGACGAAGTACATGGCGTTGGATATCATCGAGACGGAATTATTGCCATCGGACGTGATAAAGATCAAGTTCTACAGGCCGCCGAATTTAAAGTACTTGTCTGGCCAATGGATCCGACTCTCCTGCACCGCCTTCCGGTCGAATGAATTCCACTCGTTCACCTTGACCTCGGCACCGCACGAGAACTTTCTATCTTGCCACATCAAGGCGCAAGGTCCTTGGACCTGGAAGCTCAGGAATTATTTCGATCCCTGCAATTACAATCCGGAGGATGAACATCCGAAGATCAGGATAGAAGGTCCTTTCGGAGGTGGAAATCAAGACTGGTACAAATTCGAGGTCGCGGTGATGGTTGGCGGTGGAATTGGAGTCACTCCTTACGCCTCTATGCTCAATGATCTTGTTTTTGGAACGTCCACCAATAGGTACTCGGGAGTCGCCTGTAAAAAGGTAATTAACTCCTTTGAATCGCCAACGTTTCCAAAATAATCAAGTAGAGTAGGACATTATTTGTCCAAACACGTAGCGGTATATGTCAACTATCGACTAGAGCAAGTAGCGTAATCAATCCTATACCGACAAGTAGAATAAATCGACCACTGATCAAACAAATACTAGGCCTACGCCTCGAATTAAAACAAGTGACTTCTTTCAAGTTTTTCCCATTACCATTATAAAATAAATGAGAAGGGTAAAGGAGAGTCGAGATAAAATTACAACTGCTTATCTTTAAATCTTGATTTTATTTATAGGTCTATTTCCTGTGGATATGTCCTTCGCACAAGCACTTCGAGTGGTTTATCGACGTCCTCAGGGATGTTGAACGGAAAGACGTCACCGATGTCTTAGAAATTCATATATTTATTACACAATTTTTCCATAAATTCGATTTGCGTACTACTATGTTGGTAAGGCATCTTTCTTCAATAGGAACATCGCACTTGTACATACATTGCAAGAGTAAAATAAATAAGAGGTATTTTTTCAGTATATTTGCGAGAACCACTTTCAAAGACTATCGAAAAAGAGCATCTTCACGGGGTTGAAAGCGATAAATCATTTTGGTCGACCCGACATGACCTCGTTTTTGAAGTTTGTTCAGAAGAAACACAGCTACGTAAGATTCGCATAAAATTTACCGAGATTTAACCCTTAACATAGTTAATTTTTTCCTTGATGTGAAATCATGAAACATCAACACAATGACAGGACAAATAAATAACTTAACAAGCTCAAAGGTGACTTTATGATGTTTCAGGTCAGCAAAATAGGAGTATTTAGTTGCGGACCACGCCCCCTAACGAAGAGCGTGATGTCCTCCTGCGATGAAGTGAACAAAGGCCGTCGCTTGCCTTACTTCATACATCATTTCGAGAACTTCGGCTAGTCTCGGTCCTGTCGTGAGAAGAACAAGGGGGGGGGGTGAGAGAGGAAGAACCCAG
This sequence comes from Lasioglossum leucozonium, assembly GCA_028454225.1. Taxonomy (NCBI): domain Eukaryota; kingdom Metazoa; phylum Arthropoda; class Insecta; order Hymenoptera; family Halictidae; genus Lasioglossum; species Lasioglossum leucozonium. The sequence goes on from CM052212.1 coordinate 15,688,934, forward strand.
ACCTAACCCAGAACGATGGACTCTATCGCGAATCTCACGGGACTCTACCTTATGTATATATTTATGCGCGATGCGATGTGTGTGCATCGTTTATTTATACCGAGTATTACATTTCTTATTTATGTTAAAATAAGTGGACGAATATTTTTTTCGACATTCTCGATCATATCTCACGCCATTGAAAAATATTCCCTTGGCTTCTTCAGGAATTGCAGAACCGATCTAGACTCTATTCAATAACATTTCCCAGATACTGTACAATATTATTGGTCGTTAGACAACGGATCTTTATGGAAAATAAGAATTGTCCAAGTCAACTGTAACAAACAGAAGATACATACATATGTGAAAATGCATTTTCTCTTTTAATAATTTGAATAAATCGAGACTAATGCATATAACAGCATCGTTCAATTGCTCTAGTTAGTGGCTTTACACAGTTTTGTATTGGATCAATTCACTTTTGCCATAAATGATTAAAATCCGCTAGTGATCATTTTAAGAGGACTCGAATCAGGACTCGCTGTGGAATAAACATAAAATTCTTTATTTTCGGAATGTCCAAGAGCATAATTAACAGAAGCTAGCCGTTGACGGTTCTCCGCGAGGACGATGGGAACGGATAAGACCAGTTGTTCTTGGTCGTGTCATCGTGTTGGAAGTCCGTGGACTCGTGGGAAGTGTAACCGCGGTTTATCACGCCCTGAGTGTCTTCTTTGGCGTCGTGTCTGCTCTGCAGCTTCGACGACAGTTGACTAGAACGATTCGCACGAAACAAGGCTTACCAACCTATTACGAAACGAGTTCCACAACTCAATTCATTCATTACCTTATTATTCGATCGCCAAAAGAATCCTCGATCTTGGGTAACCTACGTCTGATGTTTCTCGTGTCGAAACTCTCTTCTATGATCACGTGTCTATCGTACGGTGTATCATAGTCGACCTCTAATATAGTGGAGAACCGATGAGGAAATATCATGTCTATCGCAGTTATCACCGCCCCGACGAATAGGCATCCAATACCTGTAATTCAGGAATTATCCTTGAATCCTTTTCCTTGGAACTCTACGTGAAAACTAACGCGACCTACCTACCTGATAGCAAAACCAGCCAATAGTTCCATCCGAGATTAAAAGCAAGAATAGAACCATCTATGTGAGCTGTCAGCGGCTCGCATGGCAGCAGCGCCCAATATATTAAATTGGTCAACAGCATGCAAATACCGGTGGAAATCATTCCATAAGCGCCGTACCGTGGCACCACTACCAGTAGCAGGTTCATCATGGTCCAAGCTGCGAAGGAAGCCCTGAAAAGCGTCGCACAACAAAACTATAATGGATAGCAGCAATTCAATAGTACAAAAGTGTATCGCTTACTCCGTAAAGCTTATGGTTAATATTATGGAGCGTTGGGAACAATTTAAAGGATACTTACCAAAGCATAAGAGACGCATAGTAACCAGCCTGGCGATACTTGCCGCCCCATGAGAATCCTTCTTGATGGAGGCTGAAATATTCGGCCAAAGAGACAATTGGAAATGGCGCGCCCTGATTCAATGCTTGCTTGAAGGCGCTGGTCATTTCCCCGGTACTCCTCCACCAGAATCTCTCGTTATACTCCACGTCATCCATCGGATGCTCGCTGTTTGGTAATACTACAAGAGCTCAGAATTAGTAAACCGATTACATACTAGAAAACAATCGATGGAACCCGAGTACGTTATTGTCCACGAGTTCACGAATTAAAGCATTGCTATCAACTCACGCCGATAGGTGATGTTGATGTGCATCAAACCGATGTAACCACCGATTTCAGCGGTGGTCTTCTGTCCGGAATAAGCGCTGTACGTACTGACAACGGTCGCGGAACTGGTGTGCCAGGACGAGCCATACTGCGCGACTGTAAAAACTCATTCGTTCAGAGGTGCTGTCACGAGGAAAGAGAAAACTCGGTTAATTGCAAGCAAAGTAGACCGAACCTTGTATCGAGGCTCCGACGAAGAGGCTCAAGGTCACCGTCAGGAACGTACTCAATCTCTGAAAACGCAATAGGTACCATTCAGCGCTAGCATTCTCCCTGTCTATTCAATTTCTTGGCAGCCGAACCGATCGGTTCTAAATTTAACGACGAAGACGGATCGACTGCATCGGTAGGGCATGGAAAATTAATACAATCTGCAAAGATACGCACAGAGACCGGTTACAGTCTTTTGGAAAAACAAGCGGAAATCCCGAAAACTCGGGAGACTACTAAAATTAAGAGAATACAACTCTGTTTCCACCGAATCTGTCCACGAACATCGAAATCCGCATAAATATCCGTAATCGAATGATTTCAACTTTTCTGCGCTAGTTTTTTCTCAATTCAATGAACAGATTCCACTTTTTTATTCGAGCAAATAGCTATGACAGTCTCGTTCGATCTTTCCGAGTCACTGTGTGTATCTAAAGAACGATCTGAATTTTATCGCGTAGGTGTATAAAAATCAGTAGTCAGTTAACGAAACCAGGATACAAGCCTCCTTTCGAATCCCAGGGAATATGACTAAGAAGGCGGTGAATATCGTGCCGAAGATCACGAACACGATGACGAGTGGTACGTCACCGGTGACGGGAGTCCTGTTGTTGTAGCTGTACAACGTGGGTCCGCCGTCGATGCGGAACGCGTCGAACCATCCCTTCATCGTCGTGGGATGATTTCTCGAGTCTCGACCCTGACGGAACCGGCCAGTTCCGGTTCTCGTTTCAAGACGCTTCGCATCAGTGCCTCTCCCTGAATATTCTTCTCGCGAAAGACAAATTACACGGTAAACAAACAATGAGAACCACTTCTCCGTCAATTTAACGGCGACATTTCGTAAAAATCCGTACGGACAGGAAACGGTTCTTCCGTTCGGCACCGAGTTATATTAGGTTGTCCGAGTAGTTTCTTTCGCACTTTGCGCGTTTGATCGAGCTCGTACAAAAGACGCGAGCATGCGTTCATTTTTCCCACGTGCCTTTTTGCAAAACTAGTCTGAATTTGCGTCGAACGCATCGATGGAAAGCGAAACGAACTTACGGGACAAGCTAACGCTGTCGAATCGTATCGGCACAAACACGTATCGGAAGCTAAACAACGAAAGCGAGACGGAACCGTTCGGTGTCGGTTGCGGATAATATGAATTGACTTTTATTCGAATTGCGAAGTACCTTAGGCCCGGCACGGTCAGCCAGCGTCCAAGGACGATCCGTCTTGCGAAAACAAATGCGGCTGGAGGGACGCACCTAGGAAGACCGAAGTCGGAACGGATACTAAGGCCCCCGAGTAGGTTAACGGGTCTTCGAAAGTGAGTTCCAGTCGGTGGTAGAGGGGACGAACGGATCTAGAGGGGAGAACGAAAGAGAAAGACGCACAGGTGGGGTCTCTTTGGCCAGAAGGAATCGCTCGGCGACGAGCACGGAGCAGCGCAGCGGTAGGAAAGGAAACAGGGACAAAACGATCAGCCCCGATCAGCTGAGCCAGGAAAACGCGAGCCCCCGGTTGGGGGGCCGGTCGTTTTATTTCGGCTGGTCCGGCTCGATCGATGATCCCGGATGACGACACCAGACGCGACACGCGCGAACGTGGATCGCGAGGCACGCCCGGATGGCACGCCGGAGACTTCAACGCCGGCACTAGACGCCAAGCCAATTGTTTTACAGGAATTCGCACCCCGGCAACACCCCGCAAGACCGAAATAAATTTGAACTGCGAAATGCCCGTGGAATCCGTTAAATTGCAGTCGATTCTAAGAATATGCGTCGGTACGCGGTGGACCTCTCGACGCACAATACCTTTCCCGAATCGAAGACTGTAAATCGGGAGATTCGCTACGGACCCGCTTGGTAAGGCCTCGTCCTCGAAAGCATCGAATCCGCGGTCTAATTATCGGATGAATTCTAGAAAAAATATGTTAATATACGATAGAACCTGGATGATCCAAACTAAAAAGATTCAATTATTTACACGAGAAGCGCCTCGGCTAATTTAATATTTCTCGAAACTCTATGATCGCGCAACTATCGATATCTCTACAAATTTTTTAGTAGCGACAGTATTTCCAATTGTGGACCAACGAATCGTTCATCAAAGAAAAACCTATTTCGTTTGGAATTATTAATTCAAAGAGCGCGTCTACTTGAAAGAATTTTCGAAAAGAGCCTTCCCACGAAGCTTAAAAATATTTCTGGAGGGAAACTTTTGTAGAATTCTGTGCTATATCTCGTGAGCATAATTTGCGCTAAATAAGATTGACGAAACAGCTCCTCACCAACCCAAAACGGTGGTTTCCAGTGCAAGCACCGACACCGGTGTTCGAATCGCGAAGAGTCGAACTCGCCGAGTATGAAACGTCCCGTGATCCCGATCAATGCCATCCAACCACGATCCTAAGGTCAGTAGTACTCGACTCGTTAAGCCTATTAACGTCCGACTGCCTAAATTCATTCACGATCTCCTCGGGCGACATCGAAAATAGCCGGTGCGGAGTAACCTGGCAATTACTGGAAGAGGCTCGAGAACGGGAACGCGGGGACACCAGGTGGGACAGAACGAAGCGTGGAGAGTAGAAGCTGAAGAGAACGAGACGGCTGTAGTGCAGAGGAAGAGGTGCCAAGGAGGAGATCGGGTGTGTCCGGTACCGGTAGCGGAAGCGACCACGGTGTCCACCTTGTCCTATACGACGCGGCGACGGAGCTGCGAGAGGTATGCCGTGTCCAGGCTGGTTGGTCCATAGTGCCGGCAATAACTTCGGTCTATTTCAAGCGGTCTAATTCGAGACGGGTGACGGTAAGCTTTTAACGGCAGCGCTGCTAGGTAGCATCATCCACCGTCGCGTCGCTGCCACTACCATCGCCACCAGCGGCTCCACCACCTCCACCACCACCACCACCACCGCCAACGATAACCACCGGAACGAGCAGTCCGGTGGCTGGCTACTCGCGCAGTCTCCTGAGCGCGTAGGCTCCCAATACACCGACAACCGCTCCTCTGGCTCTTCAAGGTAAACGAACACACCATCCGATAGACCGTTGCTCTCCCTGGCTGAAAGTGTCCGATCGACAATCGCGAACGTCGCCGATCCCGAAAATGAAAAATCTGCCGTTTGCCTCGAAGCGTCCGAATATACTCTGCGCGTGATTCTTGTAACGATCGTCGAACCTGCTTGTACTCACCCTTAACCGGTAACCGATAATACTCTACGAACACTTTTTTGTACGATGATATCGTTGTGCTTGTTCGGAGTAATATTCTAGTGGCTTCGTCTCTTTCTGCGATTTGCCACGAAACGTCTGTTCGGTTTGATCGTGCGCGCAATTCTTATAAAAAACATCGAACAGTTCTGCTTGTACCGACCCTTCGAGTGCATCCGACGGTACCCGACGAGTCTTTTTGTACGATGAGACGACGGTTGTGCTTGTTCAGAGTTCAGAGTACCATCGTAGTGGCTTCGCGAAGGTGGTAAACCACGAACGAACTTCGTTCTTTATATCGATAACCAAAATTTTCTACAATGCACGGTATAGTTTCAATGCATATCTTTGTGTGTTTCGTCGTTCGATGATAAAAAAGAAGTTCCAAAAAGAAATTTAAAGTGGGTACCCGGATTAAGAAAATTGTAAGCTGTGCGTCCTGAAACTTTCTCGATAAGCTACACGATATTACAAAAGAAAAGTTGTACTTGTTGCGTGGACAGTGTTCATCGTCGTTCATAGAACTTTTCGTTCCCCGGTGGGTGTAACAAATTTTTTGACGAACAACGGAAAGTATTACAAGCCGGACAGTCCGAACGAGGAAGGTGACAGTAAAAGAGTTGTTTGTCGGACAAGCACGCCACACGATCGTTTCATTTCTGCAAATCGTGAACGAAAACATTGTCTGCTGCCCGACGGGCGAACAACGCACCGGCCTCTTTCTCGACCGAGCGTTTCCGGCCAGGGGGTGCGGGTGGTAGCGGTCCTCCGGGCCTGATCTCTGCCGACCGAGTAACACGAGCGTCCGCGTCAGGACTAACTAAGAATCGCCACCACCGGGCATCGGCTTTCTCCTCGCGGTGGTCGTCGAAAGCGGTGCGTACGTGAAATCGGGGATCTTGTAAGCGGATAGATCGTGATCGAAATAGCGGTTCACGCGGAACGCGGGGAAGACTGGCGTGTGGCGCTGTCTCTGGCAATGTTCCACGGTAGCCGGTACTTAGCCGGCCGCTACGAAAAATCTGTTCCGCGAGAGTAGCCGCCTCGGGGCGAGAAGGTCGCACGGCACTGTACGTATTTCGGTAAAAACCGTACCCGCGCCGCGTAGTATAGCTGGCGAAGGCCGACGAAGGTGCTTTCTCGGGAAGGTGGCGGTGTCGGGAGTCGTCTACACCGCGGTGAAACTCGCCCGGACTATTTATAAAGCGAGTAACCGTCCTCGTGGCAACGCGGCAACGCGCGTGCAGCTCGCCGACTAGCGCTTCTTGCCTATCATGGTCGCACCGCGTGCAAACCAAACTGACCGGAACATCTCGTCCGCTTTCTTCACCCTCCCAGCGCTTTTACTCCGTTCTATTTCTTTAATTGCGGAGAACGACCGACATTGTTCGCATTCGTCCTCTCTTCTCTCTTCTTCCTCTCTCCCTCTCTCTCTCTCTCTCTCTCTCCCTCTCTCTTCGCCGGAGTCTCGAATCGTGCTCACCGACTTCCTCCGAACATGATTTAGTCTTTCCTCTTCTTCGGAGATTCGACGACTTCTGATAAATTCTTCAATTATTACATTAAAAAAAAGTTGTGCAGTATACAATAAAACACTTTGACAAGGTTCGAATTTGACAGGTTGACCGCCTCTTTTTTATTTGAAACTTTGAAACGGTTGTTCTTGGAAGCTCTCGTGCTCCGGGATTGTTCGCGAATCGCTCGGACCAGCAAAAAAAAACCAGTGCTGTTTGTTGATCGTTCGTCCATCGAACGGAACGAACGAGGGACGCGATTGCGCAACACTCGCGGAAACATTTATTATCATACGCGAACCAACAACTGGAGTGTTTATTTGCCGCGTTCCAAAGGATACGCGGTCGTTGGTACAACGCGAACAAGACAGATACGTTTTTCTTATTTGCGGTGGCCTTTTCTTAGCTGCTTCCCGCCACGTGCGCGAATTTCTTGCTTAATTCGTTCCGTCTTTCTCGATTCTTTGTTTACTTTGAAACTGAAGCCTTTCGGTGCGCCTGCAACAACACTACAGCCGGTAACATAATTTTTGCAAGCGTTCACGACCCCCTATGAAGAAACACTTCTGCTGGAGCAATAGATTATTTTATTTAAAATTATTGTTATTACGAGTACATTTAGTGTCCAGAACGGTTCTGAAAGTTTATACTATTTGTATAGTCGTAGAATTGCATACCGAGTCGTTCAGATTCGGTAAGTCGGTCAAAGATATTAAAACATATTCGTTAGAATCTGTAAACTTGTAGCTAAAGGCGGTAAGCATGCATTATTCGATCTAAATGTTTATATATGTTTCATAGTGGGTTTGTAGATCATGCACATTCTGATCTAGAAATTAATTCCGTAATTCGGGATTATTATTTATAACAGCCGTTCCTTTTCGTCGGGTCTCTTACATAACACGAGAGATTCAACGCTTTATTCGCAAGAAAGATCATTGCCCCAGTTTTCGACTAGAATTTATTACCCAAACATGGTCCACTAATTCGTCAAGCATGTACCACGGCGGCGCGGCGTTTATGGCACGGCGTGTCAACATTAGAAACGCTAGAACGGGCCGAAATTGGCGTTCATTCTAAAATTAATGCAAACACTAAATTGCTCGAACGAAAGATTTTACTCGACAGATCCATTCAGATTTCTCGTGACAATCGATGGAAACATAAATTCATTTTTATGCGCAACGATTAACGGTAAAGCGACTGTTCCGCATCGGTGTTGATCTCGCCTGATTTTAATTAAACGAAGAACACATTCGTTCGATAATTTTAGACCGAACCACCGTCACAATTTCAATAAAGGTAAAGCGAATATTTTGTTACGAGTATGACAATTAGGAAATGTCGAGGATCGAATAGATCGCGTATTCTCGATCGCGGAATCGGTTGTATCGAGTCGGGGCGTAACACGCATCGAATCAGCGGGACTTCCTAATTTCCGTATGCGCGAAAACAGGTCAAAGTTATTTTCGCGCGAGGCCTGCCGTGTTCCAAACAGCCGCCAACGCTTCTCTGCCATTGCGGATTGCACCAGGCTAGACCTAGACTCGACCATTTAAGGAGATTCGTAGCAACTTCGATAAAAAATCCTTTTCATTCGGCAATAGCCTATTGTGTGTGTGTCCAACCATTAGGTTAGATTATAGTATTACACATGAGACGTCCGATCTTGTTTCATTTAAGATATTCATTTAAAAATGATACAGTATGTACCACTTTGAAGCTCAGCTAATTTAATCTTTGTAGTCCAGTCTTCGGTCTTCGTGATCCTACTTCTAAAAAGAATCAATTACAATCGATCAAAATCATCGATCGATCAAAATTTTGATTCAATTTAATTTTTGTCATTAATTGACAGAATGCGTTGATTACTACACTGCCGATTTTATGGATTTATGAAGAAAATTAGTAGGTGCAATTAAAAAACAAAAAACAGGAAGAATAAAAGAATTTAAAAATGTCAATGTACTATTTTTACTTAGTCCTTGCTTATTGTAATCGCGATGTAGATAATTTTTATTTTGCATAAAAATCTGCAGTCTATTGATTACAATTGCGCTTACTTCGATGAACAAATTTATTCGGAAAAAAGTTGCGTTAACGTTGCTGATCAAAATCGGACATTTCATATGCAACAACCTAACAGTAAAGAACACAAGAAGACAGACAAACTGTTTTCACAAGAACGTTTGTATTCTTTTAAAGTGTCCGCCTACTTTTGAACGAGGCGACGTGTACGTCATTGGACGCTGCCACGTCGAATTACGTTTCCGAAATGCGAAAGAATTGTTCGGAAAGCGTGAAATAGAGGTTGAAATTGATTTGTAGATTTTGGCCGCCCACGCGAGGGTTAACATTCGCACTGGCAGACAGTAATTTCGTGGAAACGTGGAGCTCGATGTCGTTCACCAAGGAATCTCGGCAGGGTCGCCGGAATAAACCAGCCATCGAATAGGAGTAGCTCAATGTCGCCATGCTTGAAACGCCACAGCTAAATAGGGAGAATATTCCTAGAAGCCCTCGGCAGACACTTGCGATCCACCCGACAGCCATTGACAGATCCGTGTCCTCTAATTTGCCTGGAGATCTCGAGAATCTTGGACGTTCAACGATATTGCGCAATATTATTGTTCGTCCGAGTCTAAAGGATACATTGAACGTTTGCGCAACGCGTTATGTCAATAAGGAACTTCGTATATCTGAAATATTGGGACATCCGCATAAACCGTTGCGCAAAGTTTATCGGTTGCCTAAACAATGGCTTCGTTGGCCCTGCCTTTCTCAAGACCACCCGATTCTTCCATTTGGCCCGCTTCTTCGTTAGGCGATTTGAAATGCGAAGACATATCTGAAATTAATTTTCTTGCGAACATACGTATAAACGTCGAAGTCGAATCGAGCGACGTTTTAATTCGAGGGGACCAGGAAGCGTTCGCGCATTGTTTACGGAAAAAATTGTAGAATCCCCTACGTGTTTAGTTTTAATGTTTGGCACGGATATTAACGAGACGAATAAAACAAGGATGTTTGTTTTCGTTTCCAGGCGCCCAGTCGAAGCAGAGGATCAAAATGTCGGAGACGGAAGGTGAGGTCTTCTTTACGAGCTGGCGTCACGATGTTCTTTGAATATCTCTGGCCTAGAAATATTGAGTATATCGTAAATAGATAATGAACGAGCACACGTCCAGGAGCTCAGGGGAAAAAGTACGATGATCGAAGATGCCGAAACGGCAGACTCGCTCGTTTCTCTTTATTTCTCTCACTCGATAGTTTTCCCTCTCTTTCTCTAATCTGGCAAACGTAACATCATTAACGTAACCACCCCACTCTCATCTCTCTGATCTTTGTTTAAGATTGACGAAAATTGGTGCACGTGATTGCTGGACGCGCACCGTCTGCTCGCGTTAAGCTGCGCGTACACCGAACAAACCTTCACGCTGCGAAACATCTCCGCTATTTGTTTGTCATTGCGGATTTTTATGCGAAAGAAAAATTGTTCGCATATAGTATTGCTAGATACGGAAGCTACACTTAGACACGTACTCTCGGATCCTCCGTTGACAATAAAAATCGAAGCGATTGTTCCGGTGGATACACGCAGCTTAACGTAGCTGTGTTCTGCTACGTTGCGATACTCTTTTCCACTAAAAACAATCGTTAAACTGGCGTCCGAAGACACGCGTGACCGTCACAGGACGCAAAACAGTTCCATCGATTGGCTTCCGCGTTTAAAACTGTTTCAAACTCGTCCGACATCTTTATTTGGAAAATATTCACGGGAGTTCCGTTTCGCTGTCGCAAGCTACTCGTTAGTTATCGACGATCAGTGAACTGACGATGATTTCCAGATATTCGAAGCGTGGTGGAGAGCAATGATTTCCACAGCATCATCGAGGCTGAGAGCGGCCGGTCCAGTTCCGTCGATTATTTAGACACTTACGAGGACTTGTCGAAGGAGCCGAAGAACCTGGCCGAGGAGAGCAACGGGGATCGGTTCAAGCAGGACAAGGTGTCGTTCGTGGAGACCGTGAAGAAGCCCTTCGAAACCGAGAGGAAGGAGATCGCGCAACCAGGTTCGTGACGTATGGTAATTCGCGGATAGATGGACCACCTTAAACGCGACAACGGCGAATTTTGCGGTCTGAAATGTTCAACAAATTCGATACCGTTCTTCTCCCTTAAGTTTGAACATCGAGGACCAACCTCTCGGAGACAAAGAAATTTTTGTTTCTCCGCGGAAGAACAGCAGCTGCACCGCATATACGGGAACGAAATTATTATTTCCAAGTTTAAATTGGTTTACTTTGAATTACAGTTGATTATTCCCATGTTCCGAATATCTTGACTTTCTTGAGAAAATTCCTTGCGATTGGGAATATTCTTACGAGATTTCCGAGTTGATTATTTTTCTTTTATTAAAAATACAATATGTTTTAATTGGTGATACGTTAATAAATCGGGGATATCGTGTAAAAGGTCTGGTCGTGTCTTGGAGACAAAAGTTTGGTGGTGGGATTTATTGTATTATTATATCGTGTATCGTAGAAATGTGAAAAATATATTCTTTCGCATGTAACAAAACAAGATGCAAGGATGCCTCGAGTTTTTCCTCGGGGTATCCGAATCAGGATCAGACAGCACAGGTCGCGGGAACGTGCAACGATCGATCACGAACGAAAAGAGACCCGGCGGACCATCCATCCTCGAATTACCTCGCAAACGAGAATCGGTTCTTGTCTTCTCAGTCCGTCACGCTCGCTCGCAGGCAGCTGCGAGGCGTTGAACGAGCGACCGAAAATAAATCCCGCGGAGAATCCGGTGGGTTTTAAATAAAGAGCGAGCGCGCGATAGCCGGTCAAACTCAGCCGGCCTCTCCCTTTCGGTCTCGCGAAAACCCGTCGGACATTCTGCGCTTCCGTTTTCTCATCCGACCGTGTCTAATTAACCCGGGACATTGTGCCGTCTTGTCGCGTCAGACGCGTTTGTACAACACATTATACCGTTCCCAAGAGGCTGTGTAACCAACGACAAAATCGAGATACCAGTCGATCTGTGATTCCAAGAGGTCTCGCAGACTTAGAAACACGATTCGACGATCCTCCTAAAAATATTCTCGGAAACTAGTCCAACCCTCCGACGATGGACCGGACGGAACGGACCGGACCGGACCGAACCGGACGGCCGGGTCTCCTTCGACCCGGAATACATAATGAAAGAGATACGAAAAATTATTTTTTAAAGTCGAATCAACTTCTAGGTGGACGACACCCCTTTCGCCCTGCATTGCTCGCGCGAGAAATATTTAAGATAGTATTCGCGCGCAGTTCTACTTATTGTTCAAATTCTTCGCACTGTTCCGAGCCACATTCTAGACTATGCGTAAACTAAATAATTAATTGTTAAGCAACAGCAATGCTCGCTCGCGCATCGGACGGTTCGGATCACAAAAATTAGTGCATATAATACTTTAACATTAGAACTAGCGAGTAGTCCTAATAATTATATGTAATATACTCAGGTTGAAAAGCCAGGAAGAAAACGACAAACGAGTCGCCCTCGTTAAAACAGTGTGTTCGTGTAAATACCACCCCTAGCAAAAAGTATTCGATCGAACAAACAAAGCATTTTTCAGAATTCTACGTAATTATGTAGAAATACGAAATACAAAGCAACCACCACGCAAAAATATGCTTGTTCATCTAAAATTTTGATGACTGTGCTCATCTTCTTCGTTCATAGTATTGAAAGTGTTCCAATAGCTTGTCGTGCCACTTAAATAGCTTTTCATCATTCTCACGTGACGATAAACGCAATTTCGCATTTGTTCAAAAACTTCAACAAATTAAGAATTATTAATTTTCCTTCTTTATCTAACTTCTAGCTTTAATCTGACCTAATCGACAATCCAATTGAACCTATTCGACGCGACGCCAGAAGTGTGTTAATCGAATTGCATTGCAATTGAGTAGCGCTTTCCATCGAGCTGGCGACTAGCAAAAATTCTTTCGATAATTCTGTGCCGTACGATCCTACGAAGAGATTAAGATCGAGCACTTTCGGTCAGGGTTGGTATCCCCGCGTTCCCCGAGGCAGCCGCTCAGGTGGCTAGGTCGGCAGGGTTCAACCCCCGTCTCGTGTCGTTTCTTTTTCAGCGCGTTCGACGCCGGAAACAACCACATCGCCATCCGCGACGGTGTTCGACGCGAACGACGCGGTCGAAGAGCAGCCGGTCGCCAAATTAGGGGCGGCGGATAGCGCTGATGGACGACCGACGGAGACCGCGGCAGTCGGTGAGTGGAATTCGTTGCCGGTGCTGGTAGAGCGTCTCCGGACGGCGCTCGAGCACTCGCTAGGTGAGCGTCGCGACGGCGACGTCGACGTCGACGCCGATCCCGAGGAACCCGCTCAACCGGTGCCCGAGGACTCTGGCGTCGACTCCGAGGAGGACTTCCGACTGCGGAACTCGATGGAACGAATGCTGGACGACTGCAAGGAGCCCGAGCTAAGGAAGGACCTGAAGTTCCTCGAGGACCTGCTCTTGTCCGACATCGAGACCGCGCTCTCGCGACTCCGCGAGACCCTGGAGAGAATCGACGTCGCGGCTCTAGCGAAGAACGGCGCTGCTTCGGACCCGACCAGTAAACTGCACCTGTTGGGCCTGGTGTCTAGTCTGCTGTCCAGGCTACAGGTACCCGAGGAGAAAGAGAAGCCACCCGAGAAGCTGGCAACGCCTGCCGTGTTACCGTCCACGTCGTTGAGCAGGAGACGCAGAGGAACCAGACACACCATCGGCGTCTCCGCCGAAGAGCTAGCCAAGGCTAGGAAGTGGTTGGAGGAGGAGAGAAGCAATTGTTTGCAACTGGAGGATGTGCCGCCGGTGAAAGAGAAAGAAGCCAGCGGAGAGGCTACCGTTGGTCTAGAGAAGAAGCCGGAAGAGGTGCGGGACAAGTGTATCAAAGACGCCATCAACCAGCGTCAGGTGCTCGAAGATAAGAATAAGGAGATCAGGGAGAGCTGTAAAGCGGCGCAGCCGGAGGCAGATCCGAGGCCGAAGTCGAAGTCGCAGCCGCAGCCGGGCGAGAGTATGCTTCGGTACAATAGCTACCAAGCGAACAGTGAGAATATCGTACGGAGCAACGAGGAGAGCGACGAGAAGGGCCGCGTCGGCAGATTGGCGGCTGCTCTCAGACAACGAGCAGAATTAGCGTCCGGTAGATATCCTCCTGCTAATAAATTCACCGCGAAGAAGTCGAAGATCAAACGAGCGAACACTATAGACATACCCAGTTACCTGAAGCTGCAGGCGGAGAGTCTCGGCCGCGAGAGCACCGGCTGCGTATCTCTCAGACGACCGATCAACGTGGGCGACAGGGCTAGTTCGAACGGCGGTAGCATCGTGCCCGCGTTGCAGCCGAGGACCGAGAACGATAGGAAGTTCCTGGCTTTGATCAACAAAAACAACGAGGCTCCGGTGAACACGGCGGTCCCCTACAAGCCTTTCGGCTTCACGAAAACAACGGACATGTCGTCGCTGGCGAACAAGAACTGGAACAGCAGGTTCTCGAACATCAAAACAGCCTTCGACAAGCCGCCCGACCAGGAGGAAAGGGAGAACAGACCTTCCTTGAAGGACAGAGCCAACAAGATGTTCCCGGGAGCGGCGCAGCATCAAGCTTCTTACGTCTCCGATACGGAACCGAGGTCGAGTTACAACGCGCCGATGATCAAGGACACCGGCAGCGGATTCAGACACGCGCCGTCCTCGCCGTTCAGAAGGATCGAGAAGTCGCCTGTATCGCCGTCGAAAGTACCTCCGTCGTATCATTGGCCTAAGAGCGCGCCTGTGCCGACAAACACCTTGAGGGAGAAGGCGAGGATGATGTTCGACACCGCACCTGCCAAAAGCAAACCCGAAGCGGACCACGAGAAGCCTTCGTTGCCGCGTCCACCTTGGCTCGATCAGGACAGAAGCCAGAACAAGAACGGGCCGGTCACGGAGAACGGCAAGATCGATTACAAATCCTTTTGCAAACAGTTCGCACCGTTCGTCGGCAAGAGCACCGTGGACACGAGAAAGTTCGAGAACCAGAGAATCCCAGGCGTGGTGGACGGGAAGATCTCCTTCAAGATTCCCGACAGACAGAACCCTCCGAGGATCCATCGGCATCCGGTGGATCGTCGAGAAATCAAGGACAAGTTCCCCCCGGACAAGAACGCGTTCGAAACGATCGAACCGGCCAGCTACTCCGAGAGGCAGTTGCTGAAGCCTAATTTCGCCGATGCCACCTTGAGAGGTAGTTCCTCGGTCGCCGTACAAACGGGGATCCACGACGATCATCAGGACGAAGGCCGATCGTTCAGAGTAGCGCCGAGGATCGCGAAAGGATCCACGATTTGCAGCAACGCCGCCGTCCAAACCAGCGATCTAGAGAAGACGAGCGCGTCGGTGACGAGCGACGCGGACGCTGGGAGGCAGTGGACACCCGTTGTCGACCGAGACCCCAACCCAGTTTATCGACCCGATTCTCAAAGGTTCGTCCTGGATCACAACCAGAACTATCGTACGGTTTCGGGTGACTCTTCGGTGTCGAATACTCGTCGAGCTGTCGGTGATCAAACCTACGGAGAGACCGTGCACCACGAGTCTAACCAGAGTTGTCGAAAACAGACGGAAAATCCCGTCGATCCTGTGAAAAAGGGTCCAAGGTTCGACCTAGAGGGTTACCGGAAGGACGACAGAGAGAATCCGCCCGCCTACTCCCTCGTTTCTCCGAGCTTGTCGGATTACAATCGACCCGAGGATACGACAGAGAAAACGACCGAATGGCCCGTGGACGATTCTTCGTTCCTGGACGATCAGAACATCCAGAACCAGGACATTAGTTCCGATGTCGGAGTGGTGACGCGATACACCTGCGCGATCGCCACGGTCGCGTCGTCTTCCGTCGACAGTCCCGAGCCTCGTTCCGAGGAGCTGTTGATCGATTCTCGAGCTTCCTCGTCGCCATCTCCGTCGCAGTGGTCCTCCAGATCGAGGCCAGCCACCGGTGAGACCGCCACTCCCGAGGACGAGATTCGCAGGCACAATCTGCTGCAGCAGAGTTTGGTCCGGCGTCTGCAGAACGAGGTCACGTCCTTGAACGACGAACCGTCTCGATATCCTCCGCCGGGCCCGAGCCAACAAATGGTCGCCGATCAGCCTAAGATTCAGTCCTCCAGCCAATCGGAAAGTTACGAGGGTCGACTCGCTCAGAGCTATCAACGCAACTCCAACCAGCCGTCCGACTCGAGTCAGCCGGAAAGCTTCTCTCAAACCGTCCTACGAGTGCATCGGCAAGGTCCGAACCAACCCACCAACCCGTACCTACCATCGGTACCTCGGTGTCAGCAGCACATCTACAACCAACCCTCGAACTTCGACCAGCCGGCGGATTCTCAGCCGTCCAAGTACGGCAAGTACCTGACGCCGGTTCCACAGAAGAAACCGATACCGGAGCCGCAGAGGAGCCACTCGCCCAGCCCGGTCTCGGCGAACCGAGTAGGCGCGCTCAGGGAAGCCTACGAGCTGCCGCCGAGCAGTCAAACGAAGCCGATTGAAAAGGAACGCTCGCCGATCCCGAACGGAGCGGCGATCGACTCCAGCGACGAGTATCTGGTCTCTTGCGCGACCAAGCCTTCGAGGTCCATCGTTCTATCGAAATCGGAGTCCTGGCACCAGTTGGCCGTGTCCTCCGGGTATCCGCGTGCTCCTCGCGTGAACGCGCCAGCGGCGGCGGCGGCCGCGGTCTCGAAACCCTCGCCTCACCTTAAACCGCCGAAACCACGGTCGCCGTCCTCCCAAAAGCTAAGATCGAAACAGTTCGAGGCGTCCTCGATGGCCGATAGCGTGAAGAAGATGGAGGACAAGATCAGGCAGTACTTCGACAGTCCCGCGGACCCTGTCGAGACCAGGGACCACTCGAGGAACAGACGGTCGCCGAGAAACCTGCAGAAAACCATGGTCGGACTGTCCCGTAGCAGAACGATGCCCGGGGTAGCCGACGAGAGGCTCAGGCTGGTGATCAAGACCGATCAGCAAGCGCCGCTGTTGAACGTAAACACGGCGGACGTCGACAAAGTGTTCGACGATCTGTTCGAGGAAGCGACCAGGTCCGACGTTCGTCATCGTTGCTGACCGCGGGTCACCGTCATCGTTTCGTCCTCCACTTGGCGAGGATCGGTCACCTTGGCTGCGACCGTTCCGCCGTTTGGTTCAGCCGGTTGCTCATTGAAAAAGAAGAAGAGGACGAGGAATAAGAAAAAGAAGAAGAAGAAGAAAGGGGCGGAGAAACGTTTCGACGGAACTGTAGCGAGCATCCTCTTCTTCTCGCCTGTTTCTAGTCGCCGAGTTCCTCTGTCGCGTTGTATACGTCCATCGCGAGAACCGAGTGCCATAGACGTGACTATTCCGAGAACGGAGAAGCTAGAATTAGGGGAGTGACATTCTCTCGACGAAGAGCATTCGAGAGGCAAGAGGAATTCTGTGTTTAAGAGAAGCTCGGAAGAGAGCGTGCATCGAGACGTCATCTCGCAGGAGCTACGGCGACGAGGATCAGCGATCTTTCGCGTCGTCGGTGATCGAAGAGGTCGCTATGAATAATCGTCGAGGAAACACAAGACCGAATGCATCGATTCGCGTTCTCGATCGAGCACGAAGGAGGGCGCGTGTGCTTCTTAATCTTTCTTGTCCTTTTTCTTGAACGTCATTATTATCCTTTTTTCTCTTTCTCTCCCTCCCTTTCTTTCTTTTTCTCTTCTTTTTTAATAAGCCTCGAGTCGCGCGCTGCGAACACGTTTTGCGGACGGACGTTGAGAGTCGTGCTAGAAGGTCGTGCCAAACCCCGAATAAAGCAGTGAGTCACAGCCCTTCATCTTTGTTGATCCTTTTTTGCCGCGCAGTAGCGTGTTAGCTTGCACCATCCGGACTCTGCACGAGTTTAACAAACGTAGCACCTTCACAGGCGCAAGTAGAAAACCTTATTAGAGGCGACACGCGACACTTACACACACTCACGCACACACAACCCCCCCCCCCCCCCCCCCCGCGACTCCCTTCGTGGGGACGGAATATTGCACAGGGTGATCCGAAATCGGTGGCCGAGACGATCCAACATCTGTGTAGCAGGTGTCGATCGTGATTCGCATTCGTGAACCAATATCGAATTCCAGGTACAATGGTCGAACTACAAAAAGGAGAAACGAGTCAACATTTTTTACCAAAGTACAGCGGAGAGCGATAATTGATAAAAATTCTTGTCTGCCGTTCACGGAACGCCCGGTGTACACGCAACAAGCGGAAAAATGCTTCCTCCGGTTCTCGAAATTAATCGTATTAACACCTATCCGCGATCCGACCGCGACGGGCAACGCCCCATCGGCGGACTGTCTCAGGATTCATTTTTACTTAACAAATCAGCAACCGTTAACAGTCTATTTCGATAACCGTATCCTCTCGACGGAGGGAGCGATTTTCCACGTTCCTCCCGTCTCGGTTTTTTCCGTCTCCATCGAAGAGTCCGGGGCGATCGCAAATTACCGTTCGATCGACAACATTATAATTCGTCCTCTATCGATGCAAAAATAGAGCGCCGGTCCCGGCATACGTGCATTTATTTGGAGATTGTAAACATTCGGGACACGGGCCAGCCAAGTTTCGAACGCTTTATTCGCGGAACTCACGGCGTGGAATCTCTCTCCTGACGCGTTTCGGTATTGCGATTGTAAATCCAGCGAAGCCCGAGAAAACTGCGCCGCCATTTTGGTGTCCACGGCGGGTACCGGTGCGTCCTCTCTGTGTGTGGGTGTGCGATCGCACGCACGCGTACCCGCTGCACCCGGGGCGGCGGAGGAGGATCATTTAAACAATTATACCACCTATACGAGCACACCAGCCTTTTTAACTCTCTGTCTCTCACTCTCTCTCTCTCTCTTACTTTTTTTTTTGGGTTTTGTTCTTTTCTTCTTCTTCTTCTTTTAGCTGAACGAAGTTTCGCGTGTTTTCTTTAATCTTCTCTTGTAATTTTTTTTTTCTTGCTCATAGAGCGATTTCGTGATCGCCTCGTTGCAGCTCACAAAACAGAAATGAAAACGAAAGATGAATTTGTGCTAGATCGAGTCGTAAACAACATCCTCTTCGTTTTTGTTTTTCTTTTTTCGAAATTTCCATGATTTATCTTGTCCGTTGTCGACGATGTTATTCACGACTCAATCCGACAAACAAAAATTGTGAAAAAATCACTTGCAAACACAGAAATTTGCATGATCAAAGAATCGCGACGAGGTTGTGACACGAAAGATGTACTTTTTTTTCTTTTTCGCCAAATCCTTCTAATAATTCTCACATGCGAAGCGATTTATTGACAAACGTTGGTTTTTTTCTTACGAAACATAGGCGTAGCGATGATTAACAATCTTTTTTTTTTGTTGGTCCGATGACAGATTGCGTGATCAATGATAAAACCCTAACGTTTGCGCTGACGATCCGATTGCGATTGGTTTTTCTACTCGCTCAAACGATCCTCTTGATTTTTTCAGCTCGCAAGAAGCCACTATCACCGTTTGCCAAGTTTCGTGAACTCGACAGACAAAATAGCGCCGCTTCGTCACCGAGGTAATTAAAAATAGTTTACGATCATTGTTTATTTATAATTAAGAGCCAGGCGATACTTTTGTTTCTAACTATGCGAATTCCATACAATCTCAGGCCATCCCATGAATAATACGAATTTCCTGCATTTTTTAATGTTGAGATATAAAAGCCAATTTCATCTGCCAAAAATATAAAAATAAATTGGTGAACCTTACGGGGGGGATAACCTGGTGAACACACTAAATCCCCGGTCCGAGGAGCATCTCCCGTTGTAATCGAATACACAAAAACGGTGTACCATTTGCTATATGCGCAGTCAGTTACAAATTCGCAGAGGCTAGAGGGGCTGGTTCTTTTAGGAGTTTAACGCGTGCCTTTTCTTTCTATATTTAGTCCCGTAAAGTCACCGGCAACAGAGTTTCGATTCAAGTTTACCGAGCCAGCGGTGAGGGACAACGCGGCCCAAATAAAAGAGAGGCTACTGGCGTGGTGCCGTTCCAAGACCAAAGAGTACGAGGTAAATCCGCGTTGTAAAACGGTTATTTACAGAAACGGCTGCTTAATTGCGTGTCACCGAGTAAAATTGATCCGGCAGCTGCTACCGTAGTTGCGACACCGTTCCTCAAAACGCCAGCCACGTGCTCCCCCTATCTATTCTTTCGTTTGCAGAACGTGCAGCTGGACAACTTCTCCACAAGCTGGAACAACGGATTGGCATTCTGTGCTCTGCTTCACCACTTCAGACCGGAAGCGTTCGACTATAACTCTCTACGGCCGGAGAACCGCAAGATGAACTTCGATTTGGCGTTTAGTAAAGCCGAGTACGCATTCTTATCTCTTCCCGGCAACCTCCGCCGTGAATTACCTATTGAAAGTGGAATTAGTTGTTTGCCTCGTGATGTCTATTGAACAGATCGTAAAAGAATTAGATGCCTAACAATTATTACTAGACCGTGGATTTTATGCATTTATGACAAAAATCAGTAGGTACAATTTAAGACGGCAAAAACGTTGGGGGAGAATTCAGGAGCATCAACGTACTATTTGCAAGTTTCTAAAATCGTTAAAAAGACAAAGGACTTTTAATTTGATTTTTGCATAAAGATCCGCAATCCAATTATGAGAAATTCTGATGTTTAAAAACGTGTTGCAGCGAACTTGCCGGCATCGTACCGTTGCTCGATGTCGAGGACATGGTGATGATGCGAAAACCGGACTGGAAGTGTGTCTTCACCTACGTGCAGTCCATCTACCGCCGTTTCAAGGACGAGGATTAAAAGGCCTAACGTCCACGCTTTTCGACAGCGTTCCGCAGTGCAAACCCGACGTTCACTGGCTCTCGCGAGACGGTTCTATCATCCGTTGAATTGGTCATAAAAGAAAAAAACGGTCACATCCTCCGACGCGAGAAGGGGAACAATCCGATAAAGTACATAAACTCGAAGCGAAGCCCTCCGTGTCGAGAACAGTGAATATAGAAAGTTCGCTTGTTGCGTATCCCGCATTCGATAGTCCGAGATAATAGTTTAAGCACGACTTCCGGACAGCCTTTCGAACTTGATTACTTTTTCACGAAAACATGTTACCCGATCATGGTGCGGTAGGTAGACGATGGCTTTCTCCGACACGCAGTGGCTCGGCGACCAAAACCCGTCGACGAGTAACATTGGTCGATTGCTGCCAAAACCGACATTAGCGTTGATATTTTTTCAATGGAACTTAAGGTGTTTTATGCCAAAGATTTGTTAAATAAATACGTGATACTAGCAGTCTCTTAATTGACACTATTATTCCCTGGAAGAACCGTCCCAGGTGGTTGATGAGAGAATTATACAAGTAGGACATGAATTTAGCGAAGCAAACGGAGGATATTGATATGAAAAAAACAATTTTAGAAAATCTGTTTATTAATTGTAATTAAAATATTCTATATATATGTGTATGTAAATGTATACGTAGTGATATAAGTAGTATACTCGATGAGGTAAACGTGTTTATGGTCACGGCCATAGTCTTTAAATAAGTAGGAAGTTATAAATGAAATTTTTTTCTGTTCATGATTACGAATGAACTTAGATGACTAAATGTAACTAGAATAATATATAGAAGCTCCTTCATTTTTCGTTCAATGAACATTTACTCAGACTTTTTACTGTGCCGGACGTCGTATCAGAGACGAGAGCATTAGATTTGTCTCCAATATGGAGACACTTACATTACGAATCGTAAGGCACCAAATTCGGCACTTGTTATATAAACATTAAATTACAGAGCACTATCGTCTAGAGAATTATTTATACCGTTTCCGTCTTCTCCAAGCATATCCTGAAACAAATATTACATTTAGGATTATTTTAATATTGCGAGAAAAAATAGATGGACACAGAACATACTTGTAAAACTTCAATAAGTGCTCTGGACTCGTCCAACATTTCTTTATACACACGATTCTCTTCTTCCAATTTCTCCACACGATCGGATAACTCCTTGTTCTCTTCTAAAGCATCTTCCAGAGCTATCCGTCGCCTTTCTGCTAACACCTCCCAATAGTTTTCGCTAGGTCCAGCTGTTACAAATTAATAAATAACCAATTTTAGATTAAACAATTGTCTGTATCTTTACATTTCTGCGGGCATTAATATCTTCGATAGTACCTTCAGATGTTAAATCTTCGACTTCTATCAGAATCTTGTCTCCTCTTGCAGTTTGGATAGCCTTATCTTTGAGTGTAACTTTTTTACGTTTTGTAGTATCATGTTTTGGTTTTTCTGTTATTTCACTGAAACGCAAAGGCTCTTTTGCATAATACAATCACGAGACATAAGATATCGATTGTACCGCTCCAAATGATTATTTAGAAGATACAAATAAATTTTCATGAAACGAAGATAAATTCGCTAATAACAAAATTAATTTCACTTACGATTTAAGACCCTCTTTTGTGACTATGGCAGATCTAAGCATTCTCCCACCACCAACTAAATTTTCTTTGTCGGTGGCAGCTGGCTGCAAAACGTGTAAAGACGGTCTGACCTTATCCTGTTTCATTAAGAAAACAAAACTATATGATGCAATTTAAAGCCATTGCATGTCATTATTTGAATAGCTTAAATAGACCATCGCATGAACAAGATAAAACATGAACAAACGAATGAACATAATATTAAAATTACGTTATATTAGAAATGTGGTATTAGATAAAAGCCTCGAAAATGATCCTCGATTGAGGCCGGTTTATATTAATCGGTCAGGGTTCGGAAAATAATAATAATACAGGTCCGTGCGTATCCGAAGGTCAATCGAGAGGAGTTCGCAAACCAGGAGATGCTTATGCGAGGCTCGGCCGTATCGAGAAGAAATATCGAAACAAACCTTAACACAGACGTGTATAAATATAAATGCTAGATGCAAATCCAGAGTAATGAAACGCTATGCGGACCCCGGATCTGACACTACACTGAAGAGTATAAACGGACTTCTAAACGGAAAACTGTGAAAATTATTTTTCGCATTAACATAATATACGTTAAGGACGTCAATAAACGATTACGTTAGAAAATAATGATTTTGCGTTTCCGCAGGGATAAAATTAAGTAAAATATAATAAATCTAAGCATGTTTTACTAACCTCAGAGGCAACAGTTTTGGCGCCAGAAACTTTCGTACCACCTCCAGGCTTCATGGTGTGGCCGTTAGAGACGCAAGTCAATTGGATAATGCGAGGAAAATCTGGCAACGGTAATCGGCTAATGAAGCAAGTAACTGATGGATTACTCCTTCCAAAAACGACGAATGCTTGTACCCTGTTGTACCCAGAATGCAACGTTTCCCGCGGTTAACACATTACCATCTGCTGTATTCTTAAAAAGCGATAGTGACAACGATAAAACACTAAACTTTATAGGAAGTTTCTATGTGACCTAGACTCCGGTAAAATTGATACATGTTAACGACTGACATCAACTCCTGAACAAAAGGAAACATATTCCATTTCATGTTTTCTAATTAATATGATATTTTATTTGTTTATTTACTTTGCATTCAACTAGGATAAAACTAAAGTTGAGAACCCCTTCGATGGGATTTAGAATGATTTTCTGATGTTGAAAACGAGACTTTAGCAGATGTAAACACGTTTCCGTGTTGTATCAGCTGATTTTACAATATCCCAGAGTTTGTATTTTCACCAGATTGTAAGACGTATTTACTTACATCCGACTGTAAATCATTTCGTTTTGAAACATTTTATTTAAAAATACGTTAGTAGTATATTTTATATATCAATGGAGACCGTTCCTAAAGACTTACGAGGACTGAGAGCATGTTTGGTTTGCTCTTTGATTAAGGTATGTTTATGATTTTGTAGTGTACTCTTTATACGTTGAAAATAGTTAGGAATATTATGGTATCATTGTAGACGTTCGATCAATTCGAATTCGATGGTTGCGATAATTGTGATGAATTTTTACGAATGAAAAATAATAAAGACAATGTTTTTGACTGTACAAGCTCAAATTTCGATGGGTAAGTTATTAAATGAGAAATACAACAAATATTTTGTCATATGTATCAATTAAAAAAAAATTTTTTACATATGTTGCTTTAAGCATGATCGCCGCTATGAGTCCGGAAGACAGTTGGGTTTGCAAGTGGCAAAGAATAAGTAAGCAACAGACAAATATTCATACATATTAAGTTACGTTTATACAGGAGAAATATTGTTACTCTTCCTTTATTCTTGTACACCTTTACAAAATTATAACAGTTACATTGTCTTATAGTAAATCAATATCAACTGTTATCTTTTCTGTTCTACATTATTTTGACATTCGGAATTTCATAATGTTTAAGCCCTTAAATTGTTGAATTTCTCTTGTTCGCTAATTATCCGCATTGGCAGTGCAAAATGACAACAATAGTAAATCATATTTTCATTAAGTCTGTGTATGTATTTGAAGGCAGCATTTTGTACAAGTTTCAAAGCCAATATTTTTGATACAAACAATGTAGCTAATACAAAACAATGCGATACGCATATTCGTAATTGAAGTTCCTTTGCTTTTGAAATTCTTAATGTTAAATACTATGGTACATTTATACAGAATTTTTACTAATATGTATGACAATATGTATAGTTATTAAGGAACATGCCCATGTGCGTACACCTGATTCTATTTTTAATGTGTATTAATGTGTATTTTGCAATTTCTTTTTGGTTTATTAATTAAACTAAAATCACTTGATCGATAGATAACCCTTGCCGTTTACAAAAGCTTGTTCTTGCAACTGAGATTCTTTGTTTGTTTGCAGATAGATTTTGCAAAGGAGTATATGCAATATCAGTGTCAGGACGTTTGCCAGCGGGTGTTATTAGAGAGATGAAAAGCAGAGGAATAGTATATAGACCACGCGATACGAGTCAACGATAATTTTGAACTTGTAAATATAAGACCACTACTGTATTTTTATTGTAATATTATATAATAGAATAATATTTTAATTTTAATCTCGTTCCTTCGAAATTCACTATGAATTCAATAAGATCCTCTCGAAAATATTAACTCGATTTGATTGATATGAACTTTTGTTCAGGTTTAAGAGTTCAACTTTTTTTTGAGACTATGCTTATGACGTTGTAAGACGTTTTTCGAGATTTTTTTCATCTATTTGAAAGGACTATCATATATGTGTATATTAATATATCGTTCTAGTCTTTTCACTGCCTGTACAATAATATCTTTAATAGACTAGCCTGTAAGATCTTGAAAATGTTCAGATTTTAAGAATTATATACAGTTACAGTCCATTCATCCGGAATCCATTCTTTTCCCTAATGTTAGTCTGTTATTTTCTACAAATCTCATGTGTAATAACTTGACGAGTGTACATTTAAAAATCTCTGAACATGAGTTTTTGTTTTCACGCAGATCAGTATCAAATGTGATTGTTACCTGGACACATGTTCAAGTGAGTATAGAAAGACGGATGCCGCATCACCGGCAAATGACTGTTAACGCAATTAAGCCATAAGTTTGCGCAAGTTACGTGATAATTATTTTCATTATACACTACCCTCCCACTGGTAATAACTGTTAAGCAAAGAGAACAACAAATGGCTTCTCCTTGATGTAAAGGCCAAGCTGGTAGTTCAGTAACAATCTGGAATTTTATGCGCAACTATGAAAAGATTACTCGTCGATGATTTTTATACAAAAATATTATAATGAATAAAATATACATTTTACGTAATGGTATTCTTACTAACCGGTATGTTTGCATAAAATGGTTCCATTTCTGCCCAAATCCGATCAATATCCATTAGCAACTCATCGAATCCTATTATATTAATATCCATTTCCTTATAAGAAAAATTAACACGTCTGCAAACTGCCGCAACCTCGGCCAAGTCTGTCGGGAAAGAACAGAAAAAATATTACACAAATTTGGTGAACATCTTGCGATACATTTGCACTTTTATTATGATGCTTACTGCAGAGGAAATTATATCCCTGTGCTGAGTTTAATACTTCGTGTAAAACGAGTTCCGAGCTAATATTTGTAAATATATTCGCAGCTACTTGTAACAACAGTACACAACTTTCCATGTATTGCTTCCATTCCCAATATTCTGACTATAGAAGTACATATATTAAGAAATTGTTCAGTTTTTACTGTTATTCATGAAATTTTATATTACGACGAAAAATGTGATCACCTGATGTGTAGTTTCAACTACTTGTTCATCTTCTGCATTTGAAGGTAAGAAAGACTTAAGATCTAAACTAGGCACAGATCCTGATCGTGTTAGCACGTTTGGTGCACCATTTATGAATTCTATACTATTAATTGATATGGCATCTTCCTTTTGAAGAGCTTTTCCTTCAAATCGAACATTATTATTATTATTATCATCATTATCCTTCAATGTATAATCGGCTACTAATGATACAATTAAGATAATCATTATTTACCCATTTCTAATGAACGTTCTTCTACAGCATCCTCAAATTTAAGATTGTCAAATGATTCAGAGTTCTCTGGAACAATATTGAAATCTATTGCATTTGCATTACTGTTAGGTTTCAACTCAAAGTCTGTAAAGATGTCGGTATAATTCTCAACGTCTACAGTGTTCAAAACAGAAGCATTATTAACGGGCTGTTCTGCAGATACAAATTCTCCAAATTCATCTATCGATTGATTGCTATGACTTGCGTTCGAATCTGGTTCTGTTGGCACAGTTGTTTCCTGAACCAATGCACGCAAGGCACTGTACTTATCATTGTTAAGCTGGAGACTCATTAGGTCCTGTGGATTAATCTCGGATTTCCCTGATGGAACCTGCCAATTTTGTGATATCAATGAAGTAAACGATACAAGTGTACATTAAATAATACTCAAAGAATGCATTACCTTCTCTGACCATTCTATCTTTGTCGAGACATCTTTGTCGCTATTGAAATTTACAACTTCTGTGCTTACATGATCTTTAACATTTTCGCTATGGTCCTTGGGCGGATCATTATTCCTTATCACTGTATCCTTAAGAATTACTGTCTTAGATTGATTCTTTATTGTACACTTAGGAAATAGTTCCGATAAACATTCCAGAGTAGGCTGATCTTTATTCTGAGATGTTAGATTTAAAGGTGCAGTTGGAATTTTTGTATGGACAGCATTGTGTATAGACTTAGCATTTATATTATTCTTCTTGGACTTTTCTACAGGTTTCTTAACGCCTAAATTATGATTTGCCAGCCTGCTACCAATTGCGGAACCTTGTTTCGTATCCCAAATAGGTACACTCGGAATGTTAGGAACCGGAGCACTTTGAAACTCTGAGAAATCATCGCATAGATCTGCGCTGGACGAATGCTTAGAATCTAACTGAAAGCGGTTCGTTGCTTGCTTTGTTTCTTTAAATGTATTATTTGTATCCCAAACGGCGGTAGAAGACATGTGAGACTTATTATCAAAAGAAGAAACTTTCCCAGGTACATTGTTCATTGCTTGTGTATTTAAATCGGAAGATATGACACTATGTTGATGAAATTTTGTCTTTCCTTTAACTTCTGACGTATATCTCCCATCTGGGCCGATGAAGCTGACTTCTGTACTGTCGTTGAGACTTTGAAATTTAGCTGCGGAATTCAATTGCGATACAGGCTGTAGATTCATGAAACATTCTATATTCAAGTATGGAGTAGGTGGAAACGGAAGTAGATGTAATATATCTAGATTATTAAAAGTATAAGAAGCCTGTGCTGCTGCGACCAGAGCAAGAACAATATACAGCTCCTGCTCGGTAAGCTGGCCAGCATATTTTTGATTTGCCAAGTTCCATATGTGTCCAAGAACTTCTGTGGGTAGCTGACTAGTGAGCAACAAGGGAAATACTTTGTTGGTATCGACAAGTAGCTCCGTTTGCATTCCATTGGATCTGACCTTCTCTTCTCGCACCGCTTCCCATACCATCTTATAGATCGGTGGCAAAGTAGTGGAGTTTGTCCATAGCCAAGCTGGCAATTGATTCAGTCTTTTGTCCATGTGAGCTTTGTTCATGTTCGATCGGTAATCCTTGGCTGAACGATCGCTATGACGAGCTTAAGTTACGTGAACTCGTCGAGGAGGATAATCTCATCCTTCAGCTTATTACCTTGGTACATACATCAACATTAACACTGTAAACATTTCACTGATTTACGTGTGGATCTTTCGACATTTGCGCGTGTCATCCGCCGTTGAACCCGCCGTGGACAATTTTCATTGTGAGCAGTTGTCTGGAAATACGGCCACAGATTTTGATTCTTTACTACAATCAAAATGATTTCGTTCCGAAATAACTGCGTGGCACAGAATTTGACAATTCAGATGTCAACGGATGACCACTGGACAACGTCCTCTTACGAAGGCCGATTCGCGACAAGTGCGACGGAGTTTGTTCGAAATTAAGATGTAAGGTGTTTCATGATCCAATATGATGTTAATTTAAAAAGCTCTAATGTTTAATGTTAATAATACGAAAATTTTCATTGTTCTCTAAATTGAAATTTATTTTATCCAATATTCAATGTCCAATCGAAATGTTTCCAAATGTGTTATTTCCAAATATCGCTCTATTAATGTATGTCAGAGCATGTACCATATACATATACACATATACTTACATGTCTTTTAAAAATTGAGTATATTAGACAAGCAAAATGTTTCACATCATTTAATATATATAAAGCTAAAAAAGTAGATTATGATAGACATAAAAATGTACTACATCTTTTCGCTTGGACGATTTTTGAAAAATTAAAATCATTTTTCACCCGCATTCTAGTTCAAGACTTCAAGAATTATTAATCGATATGAGAGTTCCTTTTTATGCCGACATATTCTTCAATGGTACAAATTAGAAAATTTAAAGAAATTTGCGGGAATTATGATTCAATATTTTTCTAATCGTGTCGAACTCTTTGTTTCATTAGTTAGAGAAAACGATTGTTTGTCAAATTAATATTTAATTTTTAAACAAGCAAAAGCTTTTATGTAGTCGAAAAATTTTGCAACGCCATCTATATAAATCGATGGATATCATTATTCATTTTGTTAAATGAATTTATTGAATGCTTGTTTATTGGCCATAAGAGTTACTATATATATATATAGTTTTTAATTCGCAATTATTATAGTGAATAACTTGGTTTCAGCTGCATTGATAAACTGACCAAAGTAATTACTTGTGTACCGCCTTAATGTTCAAATATCATCACAGAGAAGAAACTCTATAACGTCGTTGACAATTACCGGGATCGTATCTCAATACAAACATAAATCGACGCGTATGATAAACATATGAAATTAGTGAATTTATGAGAATTTGGTGTACAGTTTATAGTATATCAATCTCTATTAAAACAAGTAAGGAGGCAGGACTAATCGTAGTTGGAAAAAGGTACGCGAATAACCTCTCACTGTGATGCGGCGATGTTTCGATTTCATAGATGTTTATTCCGTTTCAGTTGGCTCATTAATCATTGAGAAAACTTTGATTTCAGTTCAAGGTTCGGTTAAAACCGCACAATGTCGACAGATTTCTATATACGTTATTATATTGGTCACAAAGGAAAATTCGGTCACGAGTTTCTAGAGTTTGAATTTAGACCGGACGGTAAGCTACGATACGCAAATAATTCGAATTACAAGAATGACACCATGATCCGTAAAGAAGCTTATGTGCACCAATGCGTAATGGAGGAACTGAAAAGGATCATCCAGGACTCTGAAATAATGCAAGAAGATGATTCCCTATGGCCACAACCTGATCGAATTGGTCGCCAAGAATTAGAAATCGTAATTGGAGATGAACACATATCGTTTACCACTTCGAAGACTGGTTCTCTGTTGGATGTTAATCAGTCACGCGATCCAGAAGGATTACGCTGCTTTTATTATTTGGTACAGGATTTAAAGTGCTTAGTACTGTCCCTTATAGGTTTACACTTCAAAATAAAGCCTATATAAACAGATTTAAATAATCATAATGTAATTACTTGACTTTAAGGAAATACATGATAATTTTTAATGAACTCTATCTCTAATTATTTCACCTGCAATTGTAGCACTATTTAGTATTATTCACCAGGGAATAATGAAACTGATAAGAATAGAAAATGAATCAAACTTTGATTCTATTCTAATAAATACCCAAACTACCTTTATCTACATATGTTTCATTTAATCATGATGATACATGGAAGTCTATACAATGTTTTGTACTCTTTCTAGAAAAATTACTGATAACTAGTATAAAATGAACGCAGAAAACAGGAATGCTTTATTTTACCTGATATTGGAGGAAGGCTGTATAGTGAAAGTACAGACACTGCCATTATAGCAAGGAATTCTATACATGTAAGTAATCGTAGGTTATAATTTTCTAACCCCCATGTCATGGGTTCAAACAATTTGAGCGTCTCAATATATTCTTCCATAACTTAAGTATTGTTTATGTTCTATATAAAAGTATAATGCACAAACGTAATATTTTAAGTTACATAAACAATTCATCTTATTCTATATTAAAAAATTGTTTATACGCAGCTTTTTTTATAATGTAACTGTTTTAAAGTTTGATATTGTATTTATATTATATACAATTTAATGTTATATGGTATGCATTTTAACAATAATTTATTTGTTACAGAAATAAAATGTCATCGGAAGATATATCTAACGATAGCAGTAATAACAGTAATATTGGTAGAGTTGTCACCGATTCTGTACATGGAAGGTTTCGACAGATCCAAGTACATTGTGAAATCTGCAATTTGGATTTTGTTGGGAACCACTCGGAGATCAAGAAGCATTTCAACAGCTCTCACCCTTCTAAGGAAACATGCTATTACTGCAGAGGAAAAGTATTCGCTTATATTCAAATACCTATTGATGGCTCCAATGAAGAATCAAAAAGAATTGTTTATCATAAGTGCGATAATACATAAATAAGCATTTTCTCTATTATAAGAATAACATGGAAGATTGATCTTATATATTTATATTTATGAACAAAAAATATCTCTTATACAATGTTTTTTATATTATAATGCGCAATATGAATAGCAATAAATATGAGATATGAGGCTTTCACAGCCTTGCATTGTACAATTCTCATTGTTAAGGCTTTCGGGTGTAAACTATGTCCTGGAAGAATTTTTCAGTCAAAAACACAATTGAAAGATGCATGTTAAAATTTATTCCAAATACAAAGGTACATATATTTTGTATATAATGTAAGCATTATCTCATAATTTGTATAAAAAGTGTTTGTATTGTCTTTGATATTGTATCCAAGACAGATTCGTAAAATACATAATTTAATATTAATTATATAGATTCTCCTTAATGTACACATTGTGTTTCAGTAGACAATTTTTTGTACGACATTGAATAATAAAAACAGAAAATTTTTTTAAGAATTTAAATAATCACTTTTATTGAAGTAACAAAATAGTATTATTTACTTGTTAATTTTCTGATGCAGTTTTGCATTATAATTGTTTTTGTTAATTCGTTGCAATTGTGTATACTAATTGCACTTCATAAAAGTTTATACATATTTTGTGAAGGAAATACTGTAGTGGAATAATCAATATAAATATAAAAATAAAATTAAAAAAATAATTTATTGCTGACTCATCTATTTAATAGTAACTTTTTATATTTGAAAATATGTGTTGCAACCAATTTCAGACAAACTATAGTTATCAGTGAATTGCAATTGATATCAGTAATATGTGTCACTCATTGTTCAATGGCAAAAGTGCAACATAATAAATGATATTTCACATAAACAATGCTGTTCATAAATAATTCAACTCCGCATTAATTGAAATACAATCGAAATATCATTTAAAGTACGTGATACATAAATTTAGCAAGATGTCTGATGAATATAATTTTCCTTAAGAAACATTTTATCATAAACTCTAAAATGAATTCTTATCCAGGCTAGAATTAAATAATTAAAGCATTGTTTACTTGAACTTATAAGTATCTTGTTAGCTAACAATCAATTATATTGCAATACTCTGTGCATACATTTTTGCAGGTGAGTTATTCTTATTTTTTGTAAATAAGAACAAATTTCTTAATAGTAGATGTACGTGGACTTGTATGTAACAGTCCATACAACCAACTTTGGAGTAATAAAATAGTTAGCATCTAACATTCATTAATGCTACCCATTCAAAATTCTCTATTCATAGTTTTCTATTCAAATGTATAATTCTTTAGAAATAGTTTTAGTCTTGTTGGATAATCTGTTATTACTCCGGTGGCTCCAAGATTAAAGGCTTTTTCAAAATCTTGCTCTGTATTCAATACCCAAATGTATACCTGTAAAAATTGCGTTAATAATATGCAGTAATTAATTTCTAATTTATGATTACACGATTTTAAACTTACATGTATTCCACGGGCTTTTAAATGATTAAATAAGCATGGCCTCATTAATAGAACATTGGTAGCACGTACAATTAATTTTTCTACAGTCAAAAATGTAGGTTTTGGGCTTCTTGTGCGTCTATGATTACAAACATATCTAATAACATCAATGTTAATAACTTAATTTAGTATTCAATGTAGCATACAACATACCGTAAATAGATAGAAGGTAAAAATACTTCCAAATGTGTTTCCCTCAAAGGTACAAATGGTAACAATCCTGTATATGTTAAAAGTATTAGCAGAGCTACACGTCGCATAGAAAATAATAAATTTACATTTGGATTCTGCAAAGAAGTTAATATTATTTACTGTTAAACTATTTTAAGTACATGTTAATTACCGTTCTATAGCATTTCTGTGTTATTTCATCATTGAAGTTTCCCCATACAGTATATTCCTCTCGCTTGTAATCTTTTATTAAGTTGGATACTTTCTCTATAAGCTGGTCATTGTTAATTTTAATATCAATATTCACAGGTATATTGGGGAATGCTTCGAACACCTCTTTTAACAGGGGAATTTGTCTGTTTTCTTCGCTTTCCGGGCCAATGTATTCTGTATCTATTTAATTACAGTTTTAACACTTTGACTGTCTAACAAAATTATGAAAAATGCTCAGAAATATTCTATATTTCTATGATTGTAAATGGTTCTGTGTGTGACAAAGATATAAAAAAATATATATTTTACCTGTACTTCTTTTCTATTTTTATAAATATCTTAATAGTTTGTTTGCATATGATAAATGTTAAAGCATAGTATGCTGCTCTCATTGAAATAGAAGAACCCAATGGTATGTTTTTATAATAAATGTTTAGAACTACCTGGTTCAAAATCAATTGGAAGACGTTGCTTTAAGAGTGGTAATTCTTTGTAATTTAATTCTGATATATTTTTATTTGTGCCTGCGCTACGCATAAGATTTTGATCATGACACACGACCACCTCCCCATCCTTTGTGAGATGACAATCTAATTCTAGCATTTGAGTTCCAATTGCTATGGCCCTAAAATACATACTGATCTTATTAAAAATGTACAGCAAAAAATCAAAGAAATTTTCATTATTGTCTTATATAACTTCCAAACAATGATTAAGCATTTTGACTCACCGTTTAAATGCATACATGGTATTTTCATATCCTTCTCCAGCCCCTGAAAGAAAAAATATTGTTGAAATATATTCTACATTTTCAGAAACGTCATAATTGTTAAATCATCAATACAAAAAAAAAGAAAAATAATAAAAAAACAAACCTCCTCTGTGGCTTATGTGCCGACAATTAAATTTTACCACTTTCTTTTTGTGCAGCAACGTAGGATATTTAAAAAGTACTATCGATGTTAGCACGTAACCTCCTATCAGTGTGTACAGCAACATTTTGCATTTGATTATTGTTTACTTGTGCGACGTGTTATAACAGGTTATTCTTTATTCATAAAATTTTAATTATTCTTAAATACAACAAGGAAATTTTACAAGTACGTCAGACTACATAATCGTGACTAAATTTAGTTTGACGCCTACTCCAATGTGCACTGGATACATATCAACAAATGCGAGATCCTACGGGTGGAATCGCACGAGTTTCTCATTTTCAAATTTTTGCCGCGCATACATGAAAACACCTTGTAAGCTCGTTTTTTTATAATTCTCTTTTTCATAGGTATGTGAAATGAAATATGAAAAACTTATAGACGAATCAATGAGTGATTTATACGATGTACGACGTAAAATATGAATACTACTACTTTTACTACTTCTATGTACTACTACTACTAATAATAATAATAATAATACGAAAAAAACATATTACTATATATATATAAAAACGTGTTTTTTTATAACAATGTTAATAATTTAATCTGATAATTGTGTATTCAAATATTTATCTTTTAATGGACAAAATTTTAATAGTTAATCACTATAATCTGACTTACGATTAAATGACTAATTTAATCAATAATACAATTGGTGGAGAAATACTTTGAATTAATCATTAATTACATTAAATATTCGGTGAACTCTGCATCAGCAAATTAGAAAAATATAATCAACATTGTGGGAAAGGCAGATAACCTACGACTTTTACCTTTAATAAAGTTTCATGAAATAAAGAGATCGCGTTGGACGACTACAAAATCACTAAAAATTCAGAACCCAGATATTCCAAGTAATTGGTAAATAGGTAACTATATTAACCTGTTGGACGTCTGTCTTTCTCCCTAGTTCGGAGCTTTTCCGAATGCACCTGTCAAACGTGTTTTAAAAGCTACCTTTATCTAGAAAAATGTGTTTCCGGCAGCGTCTCTCATTCGTTTGACGAGATGTCGGATTCGAATTCGCCGAAAACAGATGCGAGCAACCCAAGCCTCTCAGGAAATTTGCGTCAATTTCGATTCCAAAAGAAACAACTGAAACCATTAAACATGTGTAAGAGTCCGTTTATTCACGATTTTCAATTTCCGAGTTATCATAATCAGTGTCCATCTTTTGTTGTTGTTTTATCGAAGTAGCTTACGCGATTATTATTTTTTTCGCTGATGCGAAAAGTTTTGTACGTTGTGTACGCGTTGCATTGTTCGTATTGAAATATAAATTGAATAATAAATTATGCACTTTTCCAAGTCAGAAACTATTATTTTTAACAATGTTGAATAAACAATTCTTATAGTAACATGGTTATAAACAAAGATATTGTTTTTGTTCAGCGGATGATGACAGTAATCATGTTGGGTCTGACATACAGTTTCGACGCAAAGCAGTGAATGTAATTGAGGATAGCGATAGCGATGTAGGCAGTGCTTCTAAGAATACAGGTTCTACGGATCGTAATGACAAGGTAGATTTATTTGAGTATGCATCGATTCATTTATCAATGAATAGATATAAAAGTATTTATATGAACAGGAAGCACATAGTAACACAAATTGGAATAGCGATGATGGGGAAGAGGCAGTTAAGACTAAGAGAAAAAGGAATTTCAAAGGGTCTCCCAGAGGCATGAAAAAAAAGAAAAGAAAAGTTAATAGGGAAGAAGAAGTAGATGTTGATTCCGATGAAGGAAGTTTCAGCAAGGAAAAAGTATTTGATAGGTATGTATCCAATAAATAGATTGCAGATTTAATGCATATATGGTTGGGTGGGTATAATTTCAAACAGTAAAAAGATTATAGGAATTTGAGAGTATCAATACATTTCTTACAGCATAATAAAACCATTAAAGAGAGAAATGAATTCCTATTTGGTTCATATATCTTACAATTAATGGAAACAATGTTTATTTTGATCAAAGATCCGCAATATACTAATAAGCGAACGAGTACCATTAATTCTAATTTTCTCTTTTCTCTATTTGCAGCGATGAAGATTCTGATATGGAAATATCTAATGAGCTCACTGGCGATAAAAAGGCAGTTCTTAAATTTATGCAGAATTCTCATTCATCAGAACTGCTTTTAATGTCACAGTGCTCTCAAAAGAAAGCAAATGCGATCATAGAAGCACGACCGTTTCAGGACTGGAGAGATTTAGTTCAAAAGTTCCAAAATAATAGATATTTGGATACGGAACTATTGAATTCAGCTCAAGTAAGAAATGATTTCCACACCTTTACTAACACATTATCTACCAACAATTATTCCATAATGTTTGGAAGTCTGTGGTTCTTTCTGAGAATTTTGTAATAGATCCTTCAACAGCAATAGAAATTTCAATTGTAAATCAACAATCCACCCGTATTAATGTAATCTAATAATTTCTTGTAAAAGAAGAACAGCCTACTAGTAGGCTTTTGATAAATAAAGAGTCAAGTAGATATCTGTATTTGATATTAAATTTTTTAATGTTCAAATAAAATAGGAATTACTGGCCACAAGGAATACAGTGGGAACTCTGATGAAGAAATGCCTTCGTTTGTCTACAAACATAGAAAAGGCAGTAGCTGCAGGAGTTTCAGCTATTACAAAGCAGCCAAAAGAACTATCACCGAGTTTAACACTGGCTCCTTATCAAATGGTTGGTTTAAATTGGTTGGCTGTGATGCACGCACAGAATGTGAACGGTATACTAGCGGATGAGATGGGTTTGGGTAAAACAGTGCAAGTAATATCATTTCTCACTTACTTAAAAGAAGCTGGTCTCAGAGATGAGAAAGATGGACCCCATTTAATAGTTGTTCCCAGCTCAACAATGGGTAAATAAACATTATGGGCGTTTTTTTTTTAAATTTTTATTTTCCAATTTATCACGTCCTTTTCATTTTTGTAGAAAACTGGAACAATGAGTTGAATAGGTGGTCACCTGGTTTGAAGGTTGTACAATACTATGGTTCTCAGGAGGAGAGGAAAGAAATGAGACTTGGTTGGCGAAATGGTGATCTAGATG
Source organism: Lasioglossum leucozonium (assembly GCA_028454225.1). Taxonomy (NCBI): domain Eukaryota; kingdom Metazoa; phylum Arthropoda; class Insecta; order Hymenoptera; family Halictidae; genus Lasioglossum; species Lasioglossum leucozonium. The sequence goes on from CM052212.1 coordinate 15,725,673, forward strand.
ACGTTGATGTTTTATTAACAACGTATAACTTAATTAGCAGCACGCCAGAGGAACGGAGACTATTCCGAGTTATGCCGATTGACTATGTTGTCTTTGACGAAGCGCACATGCTAAAAAATATGAGCACTATTAGATATGATAATCTTGTTCGAATCAGTGTACTTATCTAAATTAATAGCGTGTTAATTTGCGTGTTTGGATACATGAAACTATATGATGATATGTTTGCAGGCAAAACATCGAATTTTATTGACTGGTACACCCTTGCAAAATAATTTATTGGAATTGATGTCTCTTTTAATATTCGTAATGCCGTCGTTGTTTGCTGGGAAACAAGCCGACTTAAAGAGTTTATTTTCAAAAAATCCAGTAGGTATTGGGTAGAACAATAAGCGTGATTACAGGAATATAAACTGTGTAAATCAATGTTTCATATTGCAGAAATTACCGTCAGTAAGAAATCCTGGCGAAAAACCGCTGTTTGAGCAAGAGCAAGTCAAAAATGCGAAACAGATTATGAAACCTTTCGTGCTTCGTCGATTGAAATCCGAAGTTCTTCGAGATTTGCCCGAAAAAAGCGAACGTTTAATAAGAGTTCCGATGACGGACAAACAGAAAAAAATGTACAGAAATTTAATAGCCGAATTTTCAGCGGAAGCAGATCAAAGCTCGGAAGTGAATGGAATAGGAATGATGATGCAGCTACGGAAGCTGGCTAATCATCCGTTGCTAGTGCGAGACTATTTCAACGACTCCAGACTGAGAGTAAATTTTAAATGTTCGTTTAACGAAGAAATTTTCTTTTGAAAAATATTAATTATTTATAACGTTTTTTCAGATAATCGCAAGTAGGCTAGCAAAGGAACACGGATACAAACAGAAGAACCCGGACTACGTATTTGAAGATTTACAGTGGATGTCCGATTATCAGATAAATCAGTTGACAAGAACGTATAAGAGCTTAGCTGGATTAAGCTTATCGCAAGAACTCATTCCCGGAGCTGGTAAATTGAATGTGCTGGACGAGCTACTGCCAAAACTAAAAGAAGACGGTCATAGAGTGTTAATTTTCAGTCAATTTACAATGGTACTAGACATCGTAGAAGAGTATTTAACGATTAGAGGGAAAACATATTTAAGGTTTCTGTCATATATTATTAGCCGATTTTGATTTGTGATCCGATAGTGTATTGAGATTACATTGCTTCGATTTCGGAATTCTAGATTAGATGGGAGTACTCCAGTAACAGATAGACAATTTTTAATAAATCAGTATACCGAAGATGAAACCATATTTATATTTTTACTATCCACGAAAGCTGGAGGCTTAGGGATAAACTTAACAGCTGCAGATACCGTTATAATACACGATATTGATTTTAATCCGTACAACGATAAACAAGCGGAAGATCGTTGTCATAGAGTAGGCCAAACGAGGTATGCTGATAAAAAACAACGTATCAGAATATATTGCGCTATTGGTAAAAGTGTACGATTAATTCTAACAATGACATACATATTTTTAGACCAGTTAGCATAATTAGATTATTAAGCGAAGGCACTATAGAAGAAGGCATGTACGAGATAGCACAGGATAAATTGCATCTCGAAGAACAGATCACACGTAACGAAGGTTGGTACCATCGATTCGTTCGACTTGCGATCCAGTTTACTAACTATTGTATTCTTTTTCAGAAAATGAAAACCAGGATAAAAAGAGTGTACTAAAGCTACTTAAAATGACATTAGGTCTAGAACATAACAGATCTCTATCGCTGTCTCCAACAAAGATTGCAAAGACCAACAACGGGGCGACGAACAACGAAGGGGGGAGCGACATAGAATTCTAAAAGTAATCTTATACTTAAACATATTTTGTACTAGTTGAAAATTTGATGTCATTTTTGTAAGTGTGTTCTCGAAGTTTTTGATACAATACTGTTGCAATTGCACAAAAAACATCCGATTTGTAAATTAATTCCGCGTATTCCTTTCGGAAAGCGCATATGAAATTGTTCTCGAACACATGTACACAATTTCAATCGACTATGTCTATACGTAGGAATTGTTCTTGCGATCTTTTAATATTATTTTGTACATCACTTTTAAACCGTTCTTGTATTTATATCCGTATACATTTAGATAGAATTTTAATTGTAACTTTTTTGTGTTTTGTGTATACGTTCAAATATTTATGCTATAGTACGTGTTTAGGCAAATATTGAACATTGCACAATGTATACACGAAAAAAAGAAAACAAATGAAAATTCGAGAATCAAGAAAACAAAATGTTTCTATTACGAGTAGCCGCATGATGTGAATAATCCATTGAAATATACACATATTTATTTGGTATTAATGTACACAAACATTCCTTCAGAGATTACTTAATCATTGTACAAAACTACCGATGGTATTGTGCCGATTGTCGGAGTTATTCTCTTATAATGAATTTCTACAATAATTCCATTATATTCTGTCATGCGAAAAGAATGCTAGCTTAGGCGATTCGTGAGGTTAAACAAATTGTACGAATTTAAAATCAGATGTTAATGACAATGAAAACAAGTATCTCCAAATATATTACGAATTTTTAATACACGCTTTGTAATTATTGTAATTGTTCAATAATCGAATAGTTATAAGTTAAATGCAAAATTAAGAAATTAAATTTCAACTGATTTGTAACACGTCCTCCTTTTTCTGTGTCGACCATTAGTTACAGATTTTCTATCGAAACGGAAATTATGTACCTTATTAAATTCGTAGAAGATGAAATCGTTCTGCAAAAAGATATTTTAATCTTCCGTTTTATTAGATATTCACGCTGATTACATATTTGTATTTGTTGTTGAACGCTTATTACTATTGCTGTGCCATAAAAAAAACGTTAAAAATCTTTGCAATGCTATCTTGTATGTCGTATGACGTATGAATTCATCGAGATTGGCATCTAAGATGAACCTGTAGAATGTTGCAGTAAAAGCAAGGTGAAAAGAAAAATTTCCATATCATTATTATTCAAATGCTTTTTTATTTGTAGTAAGCGTGTAGTGGGCAGATTACTACTATTAGCATGATAATATAAATGCGATGTACAAGCAAATTATAGTGTCCCTTGGTTTTGGAACCCCCTGCACATTCTATAACATAATAATCGTTACATAAGAAAAGCACGGTACCCATAATTCCTACGGTACATGTTTACTCGAACAATACAAGATATCTGGCGATCATAATATTATCGCGATACCGATACCAACACATGGACGATGTTCAACAAGTGTCATGGTAAATTCTATGCCTTTTATCTGACGTGCTTTCGCAGCCGATAATCCGTGACGTAAAACCTAAAACCGCATATTTCTAAGATCGGAATCTAGTTGTAGAATGCCGTCGTCAGAAAGTGCAAGAGTCCGGAAAATTCCTGTGACATTATCTAAATAACCCTGTCGCACGGTGGAACGAGTATGTAAAATAACTGAACGTGCCAATTTCTCCATTGTCTTCGATTTCATGGAAAAATTGTTTCGGGCACAGTTACATTAATTCAAGGGGTTCGAGGAAATGGGCGTTCCACTTCCACTGCGCATCGGTGTAACCCAGACCATTAATGGAAATGTCCGACTGGAATTGTATTCAGGAATCTCATAATTCTTACATAAGTCATTGAGACGTCTATTGGAACAACGAAGAACAAAAAATCATTCAAGATAACACAGTGAATTGTTTTCACTGATTCGTGAGTAAATTGCCACTATGGTGGGGACAACTAGTATGGAGGGAGGGGAGGGCGCAGATAATTGAGAGAAGGGATGAAGGTAAGAAGGGGAACTAAGTAGGGAGGGGAAGATACACGCGGTAGCAAAATTTGGATCCTAAATTATGCTACTATTACCATATAATTTTACAAAGTATAATTATTTTGAAAAATAAGCACGTATACTTGGTCGAAATTGAGTTCCATCATGTTATCCACACCTTTCCTTTTCTTTCATTCAGCCGGTTATCATCTACCGTTATCGAAAATATCAACAGTTCGCACCTCTCGTTACTGAATCGTTTAGCTCGGTATAAATAAACAATCTTTACAGCACTGTTTTTCTCAAAGTTTCTAAAAAATCGTACAGACTGGAATTCGAAAGCTTGACTTGTACCACTTTTCGTATTTTGACAAGGCATAGATGAACAACCCGAAGCAGAGAACGTCACTAGAAGAGAGAATTTGTACAAATTATAGAATGGATGAAAATGGAGTATGGTCTAATGGCAGTTTCTCTATTATTCTCCCGTATTTTTACTGATACAATCTATCGAATCATCCGACGTCTTAAGGCATAATTCTTAGTAATATTGATACATGACTCATTATCTAACGTTATTTCACGTTCATTTCAGTGGTCGATAAGTACGAAAACTGGGACTCAAAAAGAAAAAAATTATTTTAGAAGTTATATAACATTTATAACCATAACAATTAAAGTAATTTAGAATTATTGAAATTTTAATAATCACATTTCTCGTCGAACTCAATATTAAATAAAAAAAAAATACATTTTCCAGAGAGAGTAAAATTGAATTTTCAAGGAGTGTGAGCATAGAAGATTTGTTTCGCATGCTTTGCATTTCGAATCCTGTTATAACAGACCACATGGGATTCTCATTGGAAATAGCCGTCATGATCGATGCTGATATTAACGAACTATTTGACAAGAACGGTACATCTACGAAGATCAACGTAAATAAGATGTTCAAGTAGGACGGTGTGTTGCGAAAATCGATCTCTCGATTCGATAGGAAAATCGGCGGCAATGGGGGCGCGTTCTCTCTACCTTTCGTTAGTCCAGTCTAGTGGAGACAATTAAGAAAAACAAAATGTTCTGTGTTAGATTTCGATCTCGAGTTAGGCCTCGTAAGGTAGTCGAGCCGCATCGTCGCGTCCGAATCACGGTCCGTGAGTGACCAGCAAACGAAATGGCAAGAGTGCGGTGTGCCGTGTGTGTCACGATGCTATATAAACAATACTTGCCGCGAACCGTGATCAGTCGAGTTGCGGCGGCCGTACCTGTCGCGACACAATATAATGCAACGCGCCATAACAAACTGAACGGAGAGAACCGGTTGTCCTTTTTCCGCATCTTTCGCCATAACGCGTGCTCTCATTTGACTTAACCTTGTTTTGTTTGTCCGCTCGCGTTCCGCGCGTACGTTTTCGCACGTGAATTTACCGCATCTCCCCTGTGCACAGAAGTGACCGATCGGAGCCATGTCGCACGACAATTTCGGATTTACCTCGAGCACGGTGAGTGACATTGTGTTCTTACCCTCTTGTTTTCGTTGGCCGCGTTGTTTTCACACTTTGCTCTCGTCGCCGTCGTTTGTTTACAACGCGCCCGCCACCGCACGTGCGCCGCGCCGCGCCGTTTCGCACCGCGCCGTTCGTAACCGATTCTTCGATCGAACTTCCAAATTTCTTTGAACTTTCGAATCGTTTCGAATACTGTAGACTAGAAAATTACTCGTTTCGTACGAACTCGTCCTATACCAACGTCGCGCAGCGTGCAGTTCCAGCCGATATTGTCCTTCGACGAGAATTTTTCATTCAACGCTGACTTTCCTTTCCCTTTGGAGTTCGCGAGCAATCACCTCGCAGCGATTTCGAGGTAATCGAACCATTTTTCATTTCGAATAAAACGATTCGGTCGATGTTCGATTTTTATCTCGACCAGCAAAGTTCTGAGCGATCGACAGATTCCAATATGGATCCATCATCGTTAGATCGTTTCGAGACGATTTCGAATTAAATAATAAAAACAGCTGATATTTTTACAAAGATACAGCGTCTTTAAATTAATCTCGAATTATCTTTTTCCGATTTATTTGTATCGAACGTCCCGAGGGCGTTCCTATTTCCGACAAACTACGCTCTCACGTAGATATAATTAATGGAAATTATCGAGCAGAACGCGGAAACTGGTTGTCAATTAATTCAAATCGTACTCGTACGTAAGAACGCAAATCATTTTTTTTTTTCTGTATCCAATTTAATCACGTCTGTCACGCACAACGAACTCTAAACGAACACATATTGTATTGCTACTCGATTGGAACAGACTCGATAATGTCCGACCCGAAATTTCGATTCTCGAAACATCATTGTTGGGACGCAATTGAATGCGAGACCCACAAAATAGGTCTCTGCAACGAATCCGACACCAAAAACACAAGACTTCGACCACCCGACGCTAATACATAAATTAGGTGAAGAGTCGAAGGCTCTTGAGTCCGAAACGACGGGACTCGTCCGATTTCTTGGGCGACTTTCCGGCGCCTTAACAATAACAATTGTTAGACAGCGTCTGGACCATTTTCTACATTTCACCCCCAATTTTCTCTCACATTGCTTTACCATCTCCACAGTTTCCACAGTTTATAAAAAGGGTCGTCGGTGAGTCTCCGGTCAGTCTCCAGTCAAATCTCTAGAAATTCATATCTTTGTACAGTCGCTCTAAATATAAGTTATTGTTACTTACACATTCAAACATTTATTTAAAAAACACTTCAACCCTTCAAACGACCTAGCGCGGTTTTAAGTAACCAAGCCAGAGAATTGATAGATGCGAGGAAGGTCAACACATCGACTTTTCCGTCTACGCACGCACATATACAATCATAATACACAATCGATGCCCTGCCATGTACGAAAGGAACAGTAATGTAAGACAGAAAGACAGTATGTACAATTCATTGCAAATATTTTTCTTATACTTTTAGAACAAATCAAATAATAGAATTTCAAATTTAATGGAAATTCGAACTTCGCAAAAACCCGCTCTTAGTATGGGTTACAATTCGAGTTAGGTTTTTGATCGCTGCTTGTCTATCCGATGCAACAAAAGAACGGTAAAGCAGCCGACTGTTTTCTCTCTCCGTTCAAATTCTGCGTCATTAGGTCGTGAAATTCGATAGAAAAAAGTGAACCACTTTTTGCGAACTGTTAGCGAAACTGCGTGTCCTTCGAATCGCGATTGTACCACGGTTCTCCAATACGCTTCGTTCCCGTTTTTTTTTCTGGCTAGTATCAGTTTTTGTCGTTGGCTCGTTAAGTTCAAATTTCGCGAAGTAACTGGCCAAATCTCTCCAATCTAGTCGGTCTGGTCTCGCTCGCTCCTTTTATTCTTTGTTTTCCAAATATTTAATCAACCACAGTGACTTTTAGATTCAGGTTAACACTTTGACTGCCAAACTAGAAACCTAAAAAATTCCATCAAATCAATGTAGGTTATTTAATGAAATAAAAATTGAAAAAAATTATATGTATGACACGGAGTAGACCTCCAACTTTCTGGCATTTTACAGATCCTAATAAAATTTGGTACGATTAATATATTAGCATAAAAATTCATTTTAAACCTTGGACAAATAGTTCCGTCACCCACATACGGGTGACATGGCAGTCAACGTGTTAAAAAGTATTTCGGTAACCAGTAAACTTGCGATCGGTCATTTGAAGTCGTAAACCATAGGAGAAAAATAAATCGTAACGATAATTATGTTTAGAAATAATGATAACCAGACGAATTTAACGTATTTACAGTTTAATATTTCACCTAGTTATTTTTCGACATAAATGCATAAAATCTAATAATAACGCTGTGTACGGTAGGCTGCTAGGATTCTGCGAAAAAATTCGATAGGGTTGAACGCCGATTACAAAGATGACGTTGGAGGTTACCGGAAGGTTGGTACACCGGAAGTTGCGCGATCGAGAAGTCCAAGCATTTAAATCTTCGATTACACCAACAACAATTATGTGTTTTGATAATCGGTAATTCCTATAGTTTTTAACTTAAAAATATGAGTCTCTGAGAAGTTGAGTATTGAAAAAATTGAATATCATCTCTAATAAAAGGATACGTCAACAAGCAGATTGATCCCTGAGACGGAGGATCTAGCAGAACCGTGATGTATCGCGTTCAATCGCGATCAGGGCCGTTCTAAGATATTTGGCGCCCGTGGGCTACTAACAATAACGCGGTCTCCTTTATAAGAAAAGATTCGGCACTATAAAAAGTCAATACATCGCCAATTAAAAAGAAAAATGTAATAAATACAAATACAAATTTCCGCCCCAAAAGACTAGCGTCCCGGGGCTATAGCTCATTTATCCCTGTGGTTGCGACGGCCCCGATCACGATCGAACCTCCGCGTCGGATGTCGCGTTTCTGCCACGCGTTAGTCCTCGAACCGATAAGACAGATAGTCGAGCACTTTCGATAAAACAAGAAAACAAACATTTGTCGCTCCCGGCTCTAAATGATATTTTTCTTCGGAGAGCACTGTCTTGAACGAAAGCGATAGGAAAACAGCATTTGTTTTCTGGAAAACACCTCGCGTAATCTCGGAAAAAATGATTGGTCCGAGCTACAGAGCGCTAGCCAACGATATCAAATGTTTGTCCGTCGTCGTTCTGTTCTCTTGTTTTCGAAGATCGTGCTTTCTGATAATGTCACGGCCGAGATCGGTTCGATTGTGGAACTTTTTTTTTCAGGAAATCTCTGATAACAGAGAGAAGACACACGGTACCCGTAAGTTTTCCAGTAGAGGAGAATTCAATCGATCCGCGTGCTGCATACTCTTCGGATCGGGGGATACATATGTTAGTGGGAAAACGGCCAATATGCTCGAATTCCCGTGACGATATCGTTACGATTGTTTGGTTATCGACGTCACCGATGCGACGTGTTTATGCAATTTTGCTGGTCTTCGTTGATTTTTGTCAGTGAAACCAATGACTTTATCGCTCGAGGAATACCGTTGTAAATCATCCTTGCCACACACTTTTCAACTCTACCTTAAAATCGAAAGCGTCGATATAACATTTTTTATGCAGTCGGCATTTATTAGAACAATCAAAATAGTGTCCCAGTATTCTTCAGTGTTTTTAAGTATTTCTAAATTCTTAAAATCCGTTTACCGTTTTACCGTAATCTAATTACAACATTGTTATAAAAATGGTAATCAGAGGAGAAAAGTAAAGTAAATCATCCTTGCCACAGACTTTTCAACTCTACCTTAAAATCGAAAGCGTCGATATAACATTTTTTATGCAGTCGGCATTTATTAGAACAATCAAAATAGTGTCCCAGTATTCTTCAGTAGTTTTAAGTATTCCTAAATTCTTAAAATCCGTTTACCGTTTTACCGTAATCTAATTACAACATTGTTATAAAAATGTTAGAGGAGAAAAGGATTCTCTAAAGCAACAAATTTTCATATTAATTTAGTAACATCTGAGACCGTAAATCTGTTCCAAAGTGACAACATTTGGAAGTTTATCATTAAATATCTAGAGTGTTTCTAATTTACTTTTACTGGGATGCTTAATCAGTGATATAAAGTGATAGAAACTACTCGAACCGAATCTTTTCGAACTGATCTGTCGAATGGAAATCTACAGGTAGCAATTCTTCTGCCGAGATAGTCAATATTTACGTTGATTTCCGTGGCTACACGGGTAAGTGTTTGTTCTCGCTTTTTATCACAAGGTCGACGATTTCGCGGATACGGAACTGGCCTATGAAAAATCGCGGCGAGCATCGACAATTTTGTAACATGATTCTGGACAGAGACTGGTTGAGCGTAGATCCCATATAGCGATTACGGGATCGCTCGCAACCTTGCGATTTGCTATTACATGTGGCAATAAACGCCTGAGGAGCGAGGAAGGGGGGACGGCTTCTTGCCTTCAAAAACGAAAGAGCGATAGGGATGTGAGATCGAAACGACGACGTTGAAGATGGTCGACGTAAAACGTGAAAAATGTCGATTGCATTATATTTTTACGAACATTTAAAATTAGCGATCCTGTTTAATGTACACAAGAGAATCACTTTTTAACAACTTCACCACGTTACTCGGCAAAATTCGACTATCTTTCAGTGAAAAGTATAGCCATCGTTTGAGATCTTCTTAATAGCGGTTCGATGAGTCTGATTAAGTGTAGAATGAGGACGATAATATTGGCTCGTTCTACTTGGAATCGTTTGCGCTTCGCCTCACTCGCTGGAAACGATAATCGGGCACATTGTTTATTGTCGCATTGTTGTTCGAGCGATCAAATTCCTTTTTAATCAGCAATGATCGACAAAAAACCAAGACGTTTGTCCTCTGGACTTCCTACAACGTGGTAGGAGTCCCACAGGACCGATGATTAGGTTTTTCCAATATTCACGAGAAGAAGGCGACCTCGACACTATCTGCTGTATAATGACAAAAGTTGTGGTACCGATAGTTATTATTATACGCGCAGGGCACAAAACGTTGACGATAATATAGTACGGGTATAATGTTGAAATACAATAGGTAAACGCTACGCTTCGTGTCCAGAATTTTTGTTGAGAAGTTTGTTAATACATTTTGGAGTTTATGGAAAAAAGTGAGTGGGTCGAGCATTTAAAATAGAAGCAAAATTACAATAACCGAAGAATATCGACTTTATAAAGTGTCTATTTGGTTCCCGTCTCCTGCAGTCGATGCAGAGAATTTTTATTTTGCATAAAGATCCGAAATCTATTCGTTAAGCACGAAGTATAAAATTTGTCTGCTATAGCTTATAGAATATTTGCAGCTGCAAAGCGCGAGAATAAAGTTAACAGGAACTCCGAGGCGTTATCAGATTTCTGTGACGCAGCCGATGCAATCTGCCGATTGGAAACCGTGAAATGACTTTCTATTCGGTTGGCCAATAAGTTCGCACAGCCTTTCTGATCCTTTATTCGCAAGAAACGCGGCAGACCGCCCTTTTTCTTAGCAAGTTCCATTCTGTCTACGCGCTTAGAAAGTATGTCGAAAGGTTGAAAATACAGCTAGATGTACCTATGAGCCGCAAACATTTCATTTACAGACGACTTAATCTATCAACGATAAGGTCAGATTATTTTTTTCTTTATCGGCGGTCAGATCTCCTATTACGTGCTTTCTCAAATTGGCTTCGAAGTTCAATTATTTCATACCGCAACGAACCCACTTGCGCAACAACGACGTTTCCTTATGACGAAGTTCTACGCGACAGTTCGGTCTTCTTGTTATCTTTGAAAAAGTAAAATTTGATTTTTGATATACGACCGACGTTATTGTTCCCCGAGAACGCTAATATCTTTAAACAGATGTTAACTAAAATTTTCAGCATTTGTATGCACTAGTGGAGTCACGAACTGCAGATTCAATTAACGTGCAAACATTTTTCCTCTTACAGAAGACACGAAATTGGGAGACACCATTTTGTTAGATTTTACTCTTCCGTGCTGAGAACGCAAAAATACAATTACAGCTCTTATCTGTAACTAGTCACTGCTTTGGAATATTTTGAATGACACATTTAGTCGTTTGAAAATTCATTGCGATAAGATTCGCAGGAAAGCGATGGTTAAAATGGTAAACTTCGTACTAAAAATTTATTTACTGAAAAAAACAAGATGAACAAATGGAGAATAATCCTGTTCGAATTTGGCTAATCGCGTAGTGGTGATTAATGATTTACCGTAAAACGAGAAGGATCCGATGAAGGAAATTGCCGATAGATGCACAGTAAAAATCCATTTGCGTCAACAAAAGTTACCTGTAGAGACACGTTATTCCAAGTGCTTATCGTTCGGGCGTTCTTGAAACGTCCGGTTAAGCGTTTCTTTTACATTCTTTCTAAGATAGCGACATACGTAGAATTTTTGTTCGTTTCGAAACTTGGTCGTACCGACACTATAATATTCTTCTAAAACGAGACTCTGGTTCATTCCGTGAAATTTCCGGTTGGCTGGTATCATAGTCAGCGATTACTTGATGCTAAATTACCGGTGTTCTCCTCTCGTGTTTCTGGCTAATCTTGTTAAACCCGAAACACGTCACTCTTAGTATGATATTTTCGAGAGGAGTGTTAATGCGCGGCTCGTCGAGCTGATGTCATTGTCGAAGACAGAGGAAACCCTTATTCAAAGATTCCCAAGATTACTTTTGTTTGAGAAAACCGTTCTTCGAAGATATCTAAGAAAACGATAAATAGATAAATAGATAAATGTGCAAGATCGATTGCAAATTTCCTAGAATAACATCGAATTACTTGGATCAGTGTTTTCCGCAGAAATATTCCACACAGCCTCGAAAGTGTAACACGATTTACTCGTTCGCGGACGTATCGATAGAAAAAAAAATGCAAGATTCGTTGAAAGTTGTTTAGCACTCATCCCTCGATCGCGATTGCACGCGACAGACACTCGAGCACTGTACGATGATCGAGCGAGCCGATAAACGATGCTATCATCGTCCTATTCGATGACTCGAAAGCAGCAAAAGAAAAACAGGAATTAACTACTTAAATGTTCGAGTGGTCATTATTACCGCGCTGTCAAATAAGAGGAAAAGATTGATGGCGTTTTAATTAAATTCCAATTTCAAGAAATACCGTTGATCATTCTTCTTAAGTGATTTCCAATCCATGGAACAGTGATTGTTATGAAAGAGAACATTTTGCGTTGCAAAGTCCGGCTGGTTGCGAGACGAGATAAAGAATTGAGTTTTCAACGCAATCAAATACTTAATTACAAAGTCGTAGTTCGATGCCGGACTTCCTCGATGTATTTATGTGTTTAAATTCATTATTGTTTACTATTGATTCTCTGTTTATTGCAGCTGATACGTAACAATTGCCGATCACCCTGTATAACTCGGCATTCTCGAACTTTTATTCCCCGACAATTCACCCATACCTGCGGCGGACAGAATTGTTCCAACAAGATTTAAAATGCTTGTTTAAACTGATCAAACGATCGTTGATACGGACCGTGGAATTTCGTTTGAGCAAACATAATCGCTATAAACCACACCGGTGACAGTATCAATCGGTAGCGAATTAGACCAAGGATGTTTGTAATCGGTAGTGTATCGACACGATTTAACAATTTGCAAACACTCTGGGATCTATAGGCGTATTTATCAGGTGGGTCGCGCGTGTTAGCACTTGCCTCATAATTGAACATTCTCTCTCTCTCTCTCTCCCCTCCTCTCTCTCTCTCTCTTTTCCTTTGTTTCTGCAACGACGATAATTAAGTGCAGAGGAGAATCACACTTGTATTTTGAAGTTTCTTCTTTCGCTTCGACAATACGATTTGGATAATTTGGTTATCGACTCGACGACGCGCCGCGCGGCGGGACCAGACTCATTTTTTCCCGGTTGCTTTTCGTCGGTTTAGCGAGATGATAATTGTTGTAATTCAATTGGTGCGTCGCCGATTAACAAGTCTCAATGACTCGTCATTGGAAATCGTTAATTAGTGACGCGTAACGCGAATTAAATTACACCCGCGCCGCGTCAGGAATACCAATGATAATGTTCCTATGCTTCGATACAGTTGTCATATGCCATGCCGATCTTCTCAGAATCTGATGAGTTATTCTGTCTGTCCTCACTCGAGTCACAGTCTGTTTAGAATTCCTGCGCCGACAGCGATTAATTTTTCGCAAATGAATAATGGATCCGGCGCTGCGTCTTCGAAACTCTTGTCCGCGACATGATTGATCCCGGAAATTATAGAGATTAACGATATCGCGTTAAGTGATCTTTACAACTGAAATTGAAAATGACGAACGACGAATTTTAGTCTCGATTTTCGAAACGGAAGAGAGAATGAAAATAGCAGCTGCAATTTTATCGTCTGGATTTCCAGTCGCAGCTGATAAATAATCTTGCTATCGATGCAACGCGATCTTTTATTCGATAGAATGATTATACTAATTGATTAAATAACTTCGTTCGAAATTCCAGTTAATCTTTACGTTAACGATAATAAGTTTCGTTGTTTAAGCGTAAAATAGAGTTTTCGAATTATGATTGAACCAATTTGAATTTATAGTGCTTTGACTTTGTTTGATTTTTGAAGGTGATTTATTCATTTATCGAATGATTCGATGCTCGTGAATCGCAAATATATATTTAGCAACACTGAAATATTATTCGTCACACGAATAAAAAATATGGCTTTTGCATTATGGTTCTCATAATTCAATCATGCACTGCAGAATCGAGCGATGCACTCGGCTCGTCGGATCGGTAGTGGATGCAGGCGTCTTTGGTCAGACACATATTGCTATCTTCTGCATTTTCAGTGATGCAACTGTATCATCTATCTGGCATCGACGTCTTCGATGCGTGGCTGCCGTTAATATGTATCTACTTACACACTTGTACGCGCGCGCGCGGCAAGTCCTGAAACTCGATTTCCTCGAATTGTAAAACGAGGTTTCGAGCGAAGAACTTGCTCCTCTTCTGTCATTTATTTTTCCTCTCGTTTAATAAAGAAAAACCTGCATTTTAATATTTTCTGTTCAATAATTCAATCGTAAAACTGTATTAACCTGTATCGGTCAGTTTGAACTAAATAAAAATCGTCCTCGAATCAATTTACGTTTCGGTATAGTCGAAAACGAACCTATTCGATTGTTCGATTCTTCGTTCGACGATTTCGTGAGCGTGTTGACGTAACGACAAACGTTACCAATTCGCGCGTCACCGTTTCGTATTGAGTTACCCGATTTAACGATGTCTGCGCGATAACCGCCGCGTTATATCACGATAACGATGACGGTTTACGATCGTTTGCCGATCGGTCCTCGTAAACGGAAAATCCCGTTTGAGATCGCCGGTTCCCCGAATAGGCCAGCTGTGCGTCCGGATAGAAATATTTGCGTGTATGAGCTCATTAAACGGCCGGCTCTTTCGTAATACTTTCGCGGTGATGTAACACCGGCAGCGCACTCACCGGACAGCAGTATAGTAATTGGCAGCGCCGATCGATCGGCCAATCGAAGCAGCATCCGACAGAATTCGAATATGCACCGACCAATCGGAATTTCTAACGTTGATACAGAAGCTCGGCGATGTTCCCGTCCTACTAATTAGCAGTCCACCGTTCTACGCGATGTATCCGATTGCGCAAACAGAATTTTCTTCTATCTAATTAAATCCATACAATTATTAAACAACGATGGATAAAACACATTTAGTTTAAGCTGCCAGGACGACAGATAGACGCGATTCAATGTGCAAATGTGACATTATTTACGTAATCAACTAGCGTTTTTGTGTAGCAAATGTCTACTAGCCACCACATTCCTGAGTAGATACACTTGTTTCTTATGTGAAATTTTACAAGGATTACGATGGTTCAATTTAAATTTAGTTTAAGCTGCCAGGAGGAGAGATAGGCGCGATTCAATGTGCAAATGAGTCATTATTCACGTCTTTTTAATGAAAAAAGAAAAATGAATATCTTGGAAATGGCAAAGTGTGCAGTAGGCAGAGTCTATTTTCGCACGCGCATTTCCGACGGAAAACTTGAATTCGTAGGAAGCAGGTTTGGTTTCCGATAAGCCGAAGGCCCGATCTGCACGGAACCACATTAACATTGAGAACATCGAGTAGTTTCCTCGTACGTTTTGACGGCCACTCGATACGTGACCCGACGCGTAAACCGTGCATAAACTGCTCGCGATAGTTGGCATACGATTATTTCATATTTGTTTCCCTTCGGATCCGTGTATTGTAATTCATAAATCTGAAACGTTGACCTTAGCCGGCCTTCGCATTTCTATGAATCAGCTTACACTGAAATTGACGTACGGTACAACCTCGTCTATCCGAACACGTCGCGTCGGGGACACAGGTCGTTCGGATAACAGAGTTTTCGCTGACTGCACGAAGGAAGAAGGAACAGATGATTCACCGATACGATGTATATTCACTCTGATTTACGAAACAGGAATATCCTCGAAAATTAGTCATCTTGAATCGCTTTGATACGGCATGCGGCAGTGGCAATAGCTGCACGCTTATCCGCTCCTCGTTTCTTCCAGATTCTTAAACGCTGAATAACCTTTGTACAAACATTGTAATCTAGCTTTCGCAATTTTTCGAACGATATCTAAATCTAGATTTCACTTTTAATGAAACTAATTGAAATCGAACCGGATTTGATTCGACTAACCGTTCTGATAAACGAAACTGATACGAGATAGCCCGTGTAAAACCGCTTCCGACAGAAGCATCAATCATTTTTTTTTTCGTGCTGTCAAGAGAAAAGGTGTGATAGCGATAGTTAAGTAAAAATGTCTACTGTTACTTGAGAATACAGACTCGATCTAATGTTCATTCTTACGAAGGTGTAAAACGATGATAAAATTCGTGGAAAAATTATTCACCGGATAGAGATTCTATAAACACATTTTTACCGTCGCGTCGTGAGATTTGTTTGAAATTATTTTATGTGAACATGAAATTTGATTATTTTGAATATTCATTTCATTAGTAGAAAATGCAATAATTTTGTTGAGCGAATCGAATGTTGAAATTCGTTGAACAGTATGATAGATCTAATCTTCGCCGACGGTGGTTACATATCTTACGACTTCGGTGCACGATTCACACGTGTCGCGCAACACAAAACGCTGTTATCTCTAATCTGCGTTTTGTTTGGACTTCCGTTATCCAACTCGGCCCACTATTCATCCTCGACCGTGAATTACGACTGACAAAGGGATTCCCAATCGACGCGGCACGAATTTACATCGCAAATCTAATACCGGGAAGCGGTGGTTGACTGATTTTTATCAGCGTGCGCAAAACGTGTAATGATCGATGCGGCGAATTTAACGCGCATTAATTCAACGTGTTCGATTGTGTTTGGATCAGCAAGATAGCCAGTGAATGCCAAGTCGATGGCTCGATCGAAGAGAAACGCGGGATTCTTGAACGAATAATACCCGACGGGCTTGGAGGATGATTGCGACTATTGACGATCTTCGAGAGCCTCTTAGCATTCCAATAGATTTCCGATAGGCCGGAACTTGGCTAACCGATTGAAAAATAAGACGTCGATTTATTAGACAAACCGTTTTGCAATTTGTTCGGTGACGTGCTCGCCGCGAAATAATGGCGAATGATTGGCGGAGAGTAATTTATTAATGAATGCAAGAGGCAAGTGTGATTGATAATCGGACGGGCTGAATTTAAATTGATCAATGCACGCATCATCGATTATTACACCTGTCTACCAACTTGCATATTCTCATTATTACGCCTGTTTATACCTTACAATTAAATTATTATACCTAATTTGCTTATTCTTAAAACATTGGACGATACTAATTCTACGAGTCTCTCTTTTAATGATTGATGATACCTGTTGGTATTCGAAAGATTTTACTAACGTACTAATACATGCTTCGAATCTTTGTACTCTTGGAAAATATTGTATAATTAATGGATGTCTTGTGTTTTTCCAGGATGGGCTGGACACCAAAAAGTGGACCTCGCAGAATAACCAAAATGGGTAAGCAGCATCCAATAACATCTATCGCAAATATGTTGTTGCAATAACAAATTTTAATAACATCAATTGCGCGTTTTAGTTACGAACAAGGACATAATAAAAGCAGCGTGTACGTTCTGGAGCTCGAGGACAAGAAGAAAAGCGTACAGGAGTACGAGGAAGACTATAACCCGTATGAACACAGAGTGGTTCAGCATCCAACAACGTGAGTTTCAACTTCCCTTTCACCCAGTTTATCAATTATAATCCCGTTCGTGTGATTGCTAACTTGCTGACGCAAATATAGTATTCGTCACGCCATTCTACAGGATTAATGCAGATATTATTTCGTACAAGATACGTCGATACGAAGAAAAGGAATAATTTGCGAATCGATATAGTAGTTTATCGAATGAAATCGCAAGCATTTGCATAATACCGGACGCTGTGCACACGCGTGGCCGCATCGTTTATTCCGACCGCGTTTCTCTAGATACAAATTACCCGGTAATTTGTTGAGGCGATTAGTCATGAAGCGGAAGAATAAGATTGTCCTCTGCGAAACTGCTTCGAGGAACACAGAAACGCTGCGAGCCTCGTTCTGCCGTTTACGCGTTAATGACGGTCACGTTTTCGAAAATTGTGCTCTCGTTTCTATACTAAATGATCTTCATCGAGCAAGCAATCATATCCAATCTCGGCCCAAAAATCCGTAGAAGTTATTCGACTAGTTCACGCGTTGTAGTGAAATGGACCCGGATTCTTTACTCTAGCGAAATTCCTGTTATCAGCTGT
The DNA here is from genome assembly GCA_028454225.1 of Lasioglossum leucozonium. Lineage (NCBI taxonomy): Eukaryota > Metazoa > Arthropoda > Insecta > Hymenoptera > Halictidae > Lasioglossum > Lasioglossum leucozonium. Next base: position 15,743,826 of record CM052212.1, read on the forward strand.
AAAGTTCGGGGTGTAAAATGTTAAAAATTATCTAGTGTATCTAGTCTAAGAAAAATGGTAACAGCTGAATGACCGTTTCAGGAGCTGGGAGACTCTACTCCACCTGCTGAAGGGAAGCTTGGGAACCGGAATCCTTGCGATGCCGAAGGCCTTTCACCATGCTGGGTATGCTGTTGGTCTAGTAGCAACGGTCATCATCGGTCTACTTTGTACCTACTGTATACGAATCCTCGTCAGCTCGCAGTACGAGCTCTGCAAACGGAAAAAGGTGCCATCGTTAACGTACCCTGCGACAGCAGAGGCTGCCCTTTCAGAGGGTCCGATGCCATTTAGGCCATTATCGAAATACTCAGTGTGAGTACATATTCGCATCACATGTCCAACCGAATCTATAATTGAGGCGGTGATTATGAAAGTGAAGTAGTAAGTCATGCCTCATTATAAAAAGTTACCCGCTTGCACTACGATTTATTTTATAATTGCAACGATTACAACTCTTTTGACATTCATAATGTACAATACTAAGGGAAAAAATAAACATTCAGTATAATAAGACTATATAATTATCGATAAAATCAATCAGTCGTGATACACGATAAGCAGAAAGATCAATTTGTTTGGGACATCGATTTACACCAGTTTCATAATTATTGGCACAATTAGCTCTGTACGCGATTTATTAACATCATGTATTTTGATGTTTACAGGCACGTTATAAATATATTCCTCATGATCTATCAGCTGGGAAGTTGCTGCGTGTACACAGTGTTCATCGGCACGAATTTGCAAGCGGTTAGTAGAATTCTTTCCATTAATCGCTCGACGGCAGAAAAAACGAAACGTAGCAACTTTGTGGCAAAGAATAGCAATATTTTATAATGGAACTTTCAAAAAGATGTTCAAGGTACATACATGCTTCTTTATGCCAGGGCAGACAAGTTCTATGAAGAGTAATTAATTTATCATGAAGAGGGCTTTGAAAGTTGCCGTTTTAATACTTTGACAGCCGCTCATTTTCTGAAAGAGTGCATTAAGAAACTATGTCAGAAAATATTATTCTTAAAACCATATACTGATGTACATATACATACAATATCAGAAATTCTTGGATAAAGTTACTGAAAGCAACTTGTAAAATTGTACGGAATAGCAGTTGGCAAGTAACGCATTCAAGATGAATAATCTAATTGGACTGAGAGAAGTGACGTGTACGCGAGACCTGCAACTATATCCGGTATTAGAAAGAGTAAATACAGAAGCATCTGTTCGCGGAGCGGTGAGCGGACACGTCGATCTAGCTTTTACCGTAAAGAGTGTGTACCGGAGAGCTAGTCTCTCTCTCTCTCTCTCTTTCTCTTTCTCTCTCGGAAAGAGAGATGGTCGTGTGGGCAGCGAGAAAAAGGAGCATATAGGTCAGGGAAACACGGCGCGAGGAATAAACGATTAGACGGTGCCGGGCGAGTAATGAGCGCCGGAGTCAAGGTGATAATGCGCGTGTACGGACAGGTTCGTTGACATTTCGCGACGGGCAGGATGTGGCTGCCGTTTAAACGTTTATTTACGAGGACAACAGTCGTTTTGGTTGTCGTTGCCGCTGCCGCGATCAGGAAGCTCGTCAAGCTGAAGAACCGGTGAATGCCAACGCCGACCGTGAGCCGTTGTTTCACGCTACTTCCGCGATACTCCGTTTCTCGCCGACACCCGCTGAATGGAAAGTGAACGTCCGATCAGCCTGTGAACCCTTTAAGGGATCGTCCGTGAAGAGATCCTTGCAGGGATCCTTGGAGAGATGCAAAGTTAAGAATTCAATGCGTTTCTCTTTGAACGATAGTATCCTGTTCATCACATTTGATCTTTTATGCAAAATAAAAAATATTTGCATTGATTGTAAAACACAGGAGTCGAATAGATATAAAAATTTCTAATTAGTTGGTTTATATCGTATTTTACACTATATGTATCTTGCTAAAGATTGTAAAGAGTTGAAAGCAAGTTTTGGACAGTACAATTTGTGATAGAGGAGAATATTTTCTGATACGAATTAAAAATTAGATAGATACGGGCAAGAATCGCGTAAGTTACAGACGAATAGAGAGAAGATAGAAAGTCGTCGAATAAAATTGTCGGTACATAACTCAGCGAAAGTAAATTTAATAGATACAATACCGTTTGAGAACACGTTAATCGCATCGAATTCGAGACATTTTACAACCGAACGGTGAACCCGTCCCCTAAGGTTAACAGGTTCAAGACATGGATTAGTCATGCCTCTTTTGATGATTGTCGGATTAAAAATTCCGTGGGTCGTGCCGCTGCTTCCCGCGGTACTTAAGGATTCAGCACGTCGCTCGACAATCGTAGAAATGATCCGGTGGTACGAGGATCGGAAGACACCAGTTCTGAACTATCATAAATCCCGTGTAAGAGGTCGCCTGGTTTGATTTCGTTTCACTATGACGCCGTGCAACTGCCCCGAGTCGATTCCGCTCACGTCCTCCGGGCATCGTAAAAATTTCAATCGTACAGTTTGTTAATTCCCCTCGGTTCGTTAGCTTCTTCAAACGCGACGGAATCTGGCAATAGAACAGCTGACCGTGTTACATGCTATAGCGTTCCTGAAACCCGATCCGATTAATCATTCGCGATTGTGCGTTCGAGTTGTCCAAGTTAACAGTATCAATTTAATTGGAGCAGTCTTTCTCTGTGCTGTCACCTTGTTACGATCTTGAGTTCCACATTTTACACGTGTGCGATCGATCGGATAGGCTTGTTCTGCAGTTAGATGCGAGAACAGATTTCGAGGACGATGACAACGGTCAGTTTAGAATTGTAGAGTAATTAAATCTTTGCGGAACACTTTCGAGAGAATTGGTTCAAAATGATTTGGATGGTTACAAACAGCTTACTAGACTGCGGATTTTTATGCAAAGTAAAAATTGAATTGACCGAAGAATTACTAAAACTTTGAGTATTGTACCAGTAAATTGCATCAGTTTCCTCTACGCATAAAATGAAAGAAATATTCCAGGTCGAAAGAAATGTGTGGTTTTTTAGTTTAAATCGTTCCGAGTGCAAAGGGTTAATTTCCAATGTGGAATGATCCGATCCAGTTCAATCAACGAATCCTGATAGGGTACACTTCGTGCAAGACATTCGTGCAAAAATTGTACTTGTAAAACTTGTACAAAAATTGTACAGACAAGAACGAGTTTTTCAATTTCGCGATGTCGAGAGAAAAACTTGACTGTCTCGGTTTAGCCAGGGTGTGGAGCACGTCGCTCGCTACGCAATGTAATGGATAGTTAGCTGGCGCGGTTGCGACACGTTATTACACCGAGTGGATAGAATGTGGATGCAACGAGGCACCGATGGCGAAAACTTGAGTCTTGTCGCGGTTGGCCGCGTTAGAAAGAGCATATTCGATTCTCGAGTCTCCCGACTCGAACAAGAAACAGACACTGGTGACCCGCAGACAATGTTGTCCGATTAATCGACTCGTTTGACAGCGGACGAACACCTGTTCCATTCAACCCGGCAGTTTTATCGCGAACTCCGCCAAGTGGCGCGAAAAGTGATATGCAAGTTGCCGGCGCGGCGATGACCTTTCGGTCAAACGCGATTCAAAACGATTTTAATCGTAAGACGAAACATTTTACGACGTGGATAGATTATGTAACCCCGTAGGAGAGTCGTTGGATAATTAATTAGACAAACGGCACGCATCAAAGTTAAAAAATACACCGATCGGCAAACCTATAAGAAAAAAATTTTCACACAGTGAAACAATCGACCTCGGATATGATCTTACGATCTCCGGATATACATATTGGAACGCGAAACCGGTCGGGTGTCGAGCGAGCAGACATGCACGATCGCCAGAAAAATTAGCCGAGCACTCGAAACATTTTGCGACCGACAGAGAATTGCACCTTAGTTCCTGTCGCAGCCGGATCGAGCCGATTCGAATCGGCGTGCACCGCATTATGCAACGATCCGAGGAACTGTATCAACGCTTATAAATTCCGCTTGCCAGCGGGGAGATCTGTCCGATTCTTTATTCACCGTCGAAAATTACACAGGACCGAGGCTAATCGACGATTAATCGACCGGGGAACCTGGGAACCAAGCAACCGGACGAATTGAATATCTTGCGTCATTACCGCGAACCGACCGCTCTGTCTGGATACCAATTATCACATTCTTGCGCGATTATTTTGTACAACTATGAACGCGCCGCGGCCAATTTATCCGCTTATCCTCTAATACCTTCCAATTACATTGAACTATTTTATTTCCAGGATAGAACAAAACTTATCTCGGTCATTTCAAACAGGCGTTTTAACACAAAGATCCGCAGTCTACCCATTACCGTCGCCTATGACCTCGATGACGTCGACACGACGAAAAGTAACGAATAACAAGAATTTTTTGGGACAAATGTATCGCAACGATTGTTCAGTTGTGTCCGTTTAGAGAAACACGGTTACGTTTCTTCCGTCGATCGCATTTGCGATCTAATCGAGGCGTTCCGTCCTCTTGATCGCATATCCTGCGTCGACCGGTGAATTAGAATCGAGAGGACGAGCCATGGTCGTGGAACTAGAATGAAAACGCCTGATCAAGTGAAAATGGAACGCCTGAAGGCGGTCCGCGATCGCCGAAGCACAAGTTTCTTTTTCTGACGAGACACCTTTACAGACACCCGTGTTGGCACCTTATACGAGCCTAGTCGGCGACTATTACACCTAGAGTCGGTGTTATTCGATTCCTTATATCCGATCAAACTCGCTTCGTTAGTCACCGCGATGATTTCGCGATTAACGAAAGAAACGAATTATCTTTACCTCGCAATTTTATTCAAAATTCTTGTTCAACGATTTCTTTCACAAGCATGCCGATCAGGCCTGTATTGGTAGCTATTTTTCACAAGAAAAGCAAATATTACGTCAACGTATTATTACGTCCGATTTGATCCGTTGTCCACATTGCGCCAGACCAACCGTTAGCACCTTGGACGTGTTATTACGTTCATCGTATGTTAACCTTCTACTCAAACGACATTATTCCGCATTAACGATTCTGCGATGGACAGATTCATCCGTTAATCGTTTTCACCGTTATCTCGCGCGCAGGTGCATCGAGCGACGTAATTATTCGTCAGACGCAAGGATACTACTAGAAACACGGTTACGTAAATTCCCAGCGTTCCGCAAGACACGCTGCCGACGATCCTAGGCTCGAACCGCTTAATCAGCATAATGCCGGCGGAATTGCATCGATTGAAACGCATTACATGATCCGTGTGTTGCACGCAATTAACGAAACGGTCCTGTGTTGCGGTACGCAGCAGCGTTAGACACGACAACGCGACGTGCGGGCGTTTAGATAGTTTTCGAAGCGGGTCCATTTGCTGTAGGAAACCGATTCGCGTTTCCGTTTTGCTAATTATTATATAAAGCGCGTCTTTGTGCCGTAGCCGTTTACGCAACCTGACCGAACCGCGAAAAAGTTCTTTCTACCGTGAAACGGAGAGAAATTCGATTCGTGTGAATGGGAATCGGCGCGGCGCGGCCGCGAAAAAAATTCGTGCGTTAACGTTTACGTCACCGTCATTACGTAAAGACGAAGGCTGACTGCAGCGGGATCGTGAAATAGTACGCGTCAAGTCTGACTTCCGGTTGTCCTTGAATCCGTCGATATCGACGATCTATGTACGACCGCTGCCCGCGCCGCGACGTTGCGACCGTTCCGCTATTGTTCACGCGGTGACGCGACGGGGATTCGCATCGAAACGATAATGGAAGATTTACGAGGTTTGCACCGCGATAGACGATAGAAAGTCGAGATTAGGGTCGCGATCGTGCACCAGAAGGACACGCTCTGCACGCAGGGTCCGCGTGTACGCGATTGCAATGTTGGACAAAACTATTGACACTGCATGCACGGTCATTAATCATTGAAATATGCGTCCTAGCTATGATACATACCTCCTCTTTGTTTAGTTATCTCAGGTTGCGTCTGCCGTTTTATTGGTCATCGGTAGATTGCCAGTTTTTATGGAAAATAAAAATTCTCCGAGTCAGTTAGAAGAAACAGGAGTTGAATGAACGCGCATTCTCTTCTTTAATAATTTTAACAAATTGGAAATAGTACATAGACTCATTAAAGTATTTTAATGTTTTTCTAATATTGTATTCGATTTATTCGTTTTTACCATAAATGCGTAAAGATCCGCAGTCTAATGACAAGCATTATTTTCGTTCCAGGCTTTGTCGGATTACTTTCCGAACGCGGACGTGAGGGTGTACATGCTGATCATTCTGCTCCCCCTGATCTTCGTCAATTGGATCAGGAACCTGAAGTTCTTGGCTCCCTGTTCGACCATCGCCAACGGCATCACGTTCGCCAGCTTTGGTATAATATTGTACTACATCTTCAGGGAACCGCTGTCCTTCGAGAACCGCGAACCGATAGGCAAAGTTGGCGACTTTCCGCTTTACTTCGGCACTGTCCTCTTTGCTCTGGAAGCTATTGGCGTGGTGAGTATTCTAAATTCTAAATAATACTTCATGTTCCACTTGCACCGTAGTTCCGAATTGTATTAGATTGTTGCCTATTAAATGTCCGATTTTAAAACGCGAATCTTACGAAGCATTCTGATCAAGAAATATTATTGTAGCCTAAAGGTCGATACCTCCAAACTAATTTCAGATCATGCCCCTGGAGAACGAGATGAAGAAGCCCAAAACCTTCATCAAGACCTTCGGAGTGCTGAATATAGGAATGGGTGCCATAGTCGTCCTCTACACGGCTCTGGGATTCTTCGGCTACATCCGGTACGGTGCTTCGGTTGAAGGCAGCATTACGATCAGTTTAACCGAACCAACGCTGCTAGCCAAGGCTGTGCAGATTCTCCTGGCTATCGCCATATACTTTACGCACCCTATCCAGTGCTACGTGGCTATCGATATAGTTTGGAACGAGTATATCGCGCCCAGGATGGAAAAGAATTCGCATAAATTGATATGGGAGTACGTCGTGAGGACTGCGCTCGTTCTTCTTACCTGTAAGAGCAACGTTTGATCGTATTAACAGAGTACAGCACTATTGGAACGCGAGAAAAATGAATTCTAACTCACCGATAGTTCTGTAGCTGTTTCAGGGAGTTTACTCGAATCGACGTACTAATTTTGTTTATCGTTACTTTCAGTCCTGCTGGCCGTAGCTATCCCCCAACTGGACCTGTTCATCTCTCTGTTCGGAGCCCTGTGTCTTTCCGGCCTCGGACTGGGATTCCCTGCTATCATACAGACTTGCACGCTTTGGAACGTGTACGGCAGGACTGGGAGGCTACTGATGGTAGCCAAGAACATGTCCTTGGTCCTGTTCGGGCTCCTGGGTTTCCTGGTAGGAACGTACACGAGTCTTCGCGACATCATCCACAGCTTCTCTTGAAGCGTGTTCTTCGGTGACGAGGGACCATAAACGAATGGCAACGGAGAAGAGGAGGCAGGAGGAGGGCGCCGCGTTGTTCGCCACAATGGACGAACGTGGAAACGCGAGGTTTCGACGCCTAAACGAATACCGAACGATCGAGCCTGGACGAGAATGTCCCTCCTTCTTCGAGACGTATTTTATAAATACGTTGATGGGATGCGAGACCGAACGATCTCATCTAGAAGTGGAAAGAACAGAAAAGACGACGACCCCAGCCCAGCGTGTCGCGATAGGTGTCGACGCTAACGACACCTTATTCTCCAATGGGATTGTAGTTCGCCTGTTGATCAGGAAATGTTTTTATCTGTTTTGTCACCGCCATTTTGTAAATCGCGGATGAAAGAACTAACGATTTAGAGTGACGCGTGCTGGCGCGCTCGCGCGTGAAAGTTTTGAGAAACTATAGTCGATGGAATAACATACAGCTTGAAAGCACCAGAGACGTTATGTCCATAGTCTGATCGTGGAAGAGTGCTTTCCGAACGCGTTCCAGTTTATTTATGATTATCGTAACATGTTAACACCCGTTTTGTTCCTCGCACGAGGCTTTCGTTTGTCTATAGAAATCCGTTATAACATGTATTTTATCGAATGATTTTTTGCCGTGGGCAAAGGATGAATATTCACAGACCGTTTCGACTTAAGATGATAGCTAATACCAATCGCTCATTATGTTAATTTTAATAAAATGATCTGTTCAGTGTTTTATATGGATAACTCGAGTGTACCTATACAAAAGTCCTAAATGTCTGAATCCTCTACACATCCTGCCGATCCTTCATAGTGAACTTTACTGCAGCTGAAATGGTAAGTATTTTTCAGCGTTGAAGGTGGGCCAAGGGTAATCGATAAAAGCATTGCAGAACCCTTGGCCCACCCTGGGCTGTAAAGCAGAAAATAAACCCTCGCAAAATACACCCTCACGAATAAAAAAAAAAATGGTCCAACTCACCATTGGTGAAATTGGAATGGGTGGTCAGTTACTGGTCGGTCAGCTGTCAGTCAGTGGTCAGGCTTTGGTCAGCCAACTGGTCATCCTCTGGTTAGTCCCTGGTCATCCCCAGGTCCCCTTGGTCCTCCTGGTCCCAGAGTCGTACCGCTCCAGCCGGAATCCCCGACGTGACTGACTGAGAGTGCTCGCCTATTTAGTTCTGCGCAGTGACCTGAAACTCTCCCCATTTCATCTAATTTTGGTTGATTTCGATCGACGTGATTATTATTGATAAATTCATTATTTCTGGCTATTTAACGTTTATAACAATTCCTTCTGTCCACGATGTCGACAAGCACTCCCTTGACCATCTTGCCATCTAATTGTTTACAGTAATATCTTGATCTTACTCTGTTTATCAATATATTTTTGTTCTCACGGATCGAGTCTTGGAATAATTATGTATAAAAGCAAGTGTAAGGAAATATTTAAAAAAAAATCTAAAATTATGCTCTGATACTTTCTTACGTACAATATTTCTAGGAATTTTGTGTCGTTGATATTAGTTTTGCTTTTAATATTTTAAACCTTAAAAACCAATATCAAAACATCGCCTGAAATATTGGTATCTGTGAACCGATATGGTTCCTTGATGATTCGCCTTTTCTCACCGACCGAAAATCTCGTCGGTGGCCTTCTGCACCGACGAGATGCCGTCGGTGGCCTTCTGTTTCTTACTCGCCAGACCGCATATATCCTAGAGGGCGTAAGAAAACACCGAATTAAGGCTGGCAGCCTTGAACGGTAACTCGTCGGTGGTGAAAGTTCAGAGGTAGCGTTTTTCGCTTGAACGCCATGAGATGTCGCCGGTTCTTACGGGCTTATGGATCGCGGCCGGGGTGGTTGCCCCCGCATACCTCGGAACCAACCCTTGCGCACCCTCCCCAAGCGGACGGTCTCGAGCTTGGGTTTACGCAGCTTCAGTCGCACGTGTGCAAGCGACCCCATGTCGACTGGAGCTCCGTCCGTATGTGTGCGCCCCGCACACGCGTCCTCGTGTTCCTCTTCGGTTTAGCGCACCCTGTGTGAGCCTCTCTCTTTCGCATCCGTCCAGTTTGCTCGTCAGTGAACGTAAGTTGTGTACCGACCGTCGCGTCGTACCAAACAGATAGGGACGATGCTCCATTGCAATAGATCCGAGGCTCGAGCCACAACAACCTCTCACTATCAACGCGCAATGTCTCAGAGGTAGTTGCAACCCTTTCAGAACGTTAAGGATGAAACGACTGGCGATTCTACTATTCGGTGTCAAGTGCATATTATTGTTTTTATCGTTCGCGGTAGCAGAAAGTAGCTGGTACAGTTTGGCCTTCCGTATTCAACTATTTTCTAGGGTAGGACATGTTCTTCAGGTTTTCGACGTTGAGCAGTATGTCAGGATTACGTGCATTGGTGTCGGGATGTCGAGGATGAAATTGTTAGCGAATAAATTGCTGAAACGTTTGTTTTTTTCGTTTTTTCGAGTAATAAGATGATAGATTTTTGTCTTTGGTATAGTTGTTATTGTGTTGACACGGTGACGATGGATTATGTAACGCAGAGTGCTATCGAACGGGTCTCGATTTCGTAGAAGCAGTCTCTCTAGGAAGTTCGTTCCAGTTTTCTTTACGAAATTTTTAATAAGACGAGCAAATGGAATTGTCTTAACTGTTGTCATTAACTGTTGACAGCTAACAGTATCCAAATTGAAGTAAATTCTTTTTAAAAATACATAGTTTTCTTTAGCAAGTGTTCCAGCAAAATATCACATTATCCGGAGTTTATTTTAATTCGCACTTTAAATATATCCACGATCGCAGCACCTTATATGTAGATCCCTAGCTCGCTTGCCCTTTGTAAATAAATCAATATGCAACTTCAAGTAAAAACTTCAACTTGAAGTTTTAAATGTCACATGTTAATAATGAAAACGTCTCTACTGTAGCTAAATTTAATCTTGCGACCCCAAAAATGAATAACATTTCTGACCAACCAACAGACTGAAAGTTTACATAAAGATCCTTGGGTCTCTCAAGTTTCGCGAATAATCGCAATAACCATAGCTAGCAGAATGTTAAATGACGTAGAGGTGTCAATGGCCTAATAAGAGTTCCATAGAGTTACAAATGGCTTTGAAAGAACGATTAACGTTCTGCGGAAAATCGTTCCGCTCCCGGGTGACCGTATTATCCCCTGCACGTCACGATCGATATACATATTCCCTTTTAAACCTGTCCGCTGATCCGCGTGCGAGGGTGAGCTCGATTGCATTCACCTGTATGCACAACAACACCGCGATGAGAATCTCTTACGTATCATTCGCTCGGTGATCATTCGCAAACAGGTAGATCGCTTCATCGAGAAAGACGTAATGCGAATCGTATATGTAATATTTCTCATTCGGGACAGTTCATTCAGAAAAATTGTAACGCACACGAGAAACTTCTTTTAATCTATTCGTTGCACGTGGATCAGACTACGTTTACTTGGTTCTATTGTCGCACGGCTTTTTATATCGTTTGTCTGCTACACAGAGGTAGTTTTCACGATTAATAGTAGAATCTGTCGGTCGATGGATCTTCAAGCTACCCTAAAAAAATAGATTATGGTTTAGCGGAATAGAAATAGGTGATGTAAAAATAATTATAATTTAAATAGAATATAATCGCATTTCTTAGATTTTTTTTCTATTTATTTATGTACGAGTATTTTTCACTGCTTACCTCCTAGTGAAAGCTGACATTTTCTACTTGCAACTTGATCCTTCGTTTGGTTGCTGTTTCCTTTGTGGGTCAATCGATACCTCCCTTTCCAAACTTGACGTTAACGCATGGTTATATGACCACTTGCACTGCCAAACGAGTATACTCATTCTCGTTTTATGGTTATTCTCGGGAATTGCTGGAGGGAATAAACAAGTCAAAAAATATCATTTGGAGGAGCCCAGAATTCGGACAAACATGCTTCAAGTGTTTCCATTAACGTCGCTTGGCTGCCTGTGAATTTATGCGAACGGACCGACAATTAGAAAATTTGTATCGTTGCAGAAGATTTCACTAACTTCTGAAAAATAATTTATTCTCAGCAATAAAATTAAGAAATCCGTTTATAATGCGATGTAAATCTGGCAGAAAATATTCGTACGGTGAGAAATATGTCACGCGTTTGGTTCTGCTAATACTTTTCTGCCATGAGAGTTCCATCGGGAAGAGGTTGTAACGAGTTCGTCGAGGTTCTCCATTGGTCCAGGGCTGGAATTGTTTCACGATGAAAAATCGAATTTCTTCTTGACCCTTAGATAATCAACGACGCGACGTTATACATTGTATACGTATTTTTAGCGCACAGCACATGGAAAAGTATCGCAGCCTACCCGATTGGTTCTTCGTCCTCAAGTTGTGCGGTTTGTCCACGATCATAGTCTCCGACTCACTGCGGCCGCAACAGCTCTAAATCTCGTGCAGCTCCCCTGATGGCTGCACCGGAGGCGTAGTCTCCTAACTTGCGTGTACCACGTGAGCTGGTGTCTCGTTGGAAATTGAAATGTTCAGCGGTTTAGCGCTGCCCAGTCGCTAGACATCCTCTGTCGCGGCCGCATTAGCGTTAGGAAGTTTCCTCTTAAAGATCGTGTTACGTCTGTCTGGCCGCTCGAACGAATTTCGGTGTCCCCCGCTGCGGATGTGTTTAATCTGGTAAGTCTAGACACCGCAAACGCCTAGCCACCCTTTTACATTCTCCCGCGACTCGCGACAGGCTTTTCTGAGAGCCCTCCGGATCGCCTAGATCGCCTAGATCGCCCTCCCTTAACCGAACGTTAACACCCTGTTCTTCTTGGCTGTGAAACTCGAACAGAGATCACATCGAAACAGAGACTCGTCGAAATATGTACGTTCCAGAGAAATGTAGATATTTTATAGACAATGCTGTTTTCTAGGATTATTCTGGCACGGGTCTGTAACGATTTATTATTTTTTTATAGGAAGTCTTTGAACTTCGGTTATAATCATAGAGAACATTTTGAGTTTGTCGATTGCTATGTATTCTGTCTTTTGCGCTCGTTGAGAGATTAAACTGCTGATTACAGCGATGATTGGAAACCGAAGAATGATTCGATAAGTTGCTTTGGTGCAGGATGTTTTAAGGATTCGTGAGAATTCTTGTCCTATGATTGATATTTTACAGTATTGTTAATTAGGAAAGTATTCGGATCTTTGGGTGCCATCTATTGTGTCTTTTGCGCTCGTTCGGCGATTGATTTATTAACTATAACGAAGATTACGGCCTGTAAAACGATCTAACAAGTTGTCTTATCGTTCGAGTAAAATATCTTAAAAATTCATGGGGATGTGTCTCCACTAGTTGGCTTTCTACAATATTTTCTGAAGTTTCTGTTCCATCGATGACGCGAATCTTCGTTTACGCATTTTTTAGCTTGACGCTGAAGCGAAGAGCGTGGATCTAACAGGTTGTTGCGGTGTATGGCTTCTACGAAGAGTACGATCAATTGTATTTATATTGTGACAGTTTCGCTAGATCTTCTCTGCATCATTGGGTAATAGTTATTTATACTATTTGGTTGAAATATCAGATCGGTTAGCTCGTTTTCCGATCGACGAACGGTTTTAATTGTCTGCATGTTCGGAGACATCTGTTTTGCTAAACGATAAAGACAGAGACGCCATCGAGTCTAAAAATGGCAACTCCCGGCCAATTCATTCACGGCTATTGCGAACGATACGCAGGACAAATGCAAAGCCGAGGGCACGGGCGAGATAGAAGGCATGAGAAACCATAAGGCACGATTATTCAAAGATTGGTAGCAGGTCGCCGATACGATGTCACGCCAATTGGAATGAACAAGCGGTTCAGTTATTGCATAACAGTCCCCTTATCGATCTTAATAGCGTTCGGTACGACTCCCAAGAAAAATAGGGAACGGTTAATTAAAAATCGAGATATTTTATTCGTTACGCAACCCTGGAATAATACGTGCTCCAAAATGGTTCCGTATCAAGAATAAGGGGGTAAATGAAAAATTTCCAATCAGAATTTTCTGATATTTCACCCCGCGATACTATTTATTACAAAAATACCTCGGTTACATATTTTCGTATATTACCTCTTGTGGATTATTCGATCATCATTTTCCTGACATTTAACTATGGCTAATTATTTCGTGAAAATTACTAGCTACTTTTTTTTGGTTTAAACGGTACGTGTACATTATTGTCTTAAATCTGTTACTGTTACACCGTATATGAAAATGGATACAAAAATATATAAAAATCGTGTTCTTTCTATCATATGTTCAGTAAGCTGCAATTAATACACCGATACTTTTAAATTCTTTTAATTTCTATACTGCTTTAAATAACGCCTATTCGTTGTTCTCATAAATGCATAAAGTTCATAATCTAGTAGTAGCGTCACCCTATTATAATTTAACGTAAAAAATCCAAAGCTCCAATTTTCTATACAGGTCTCGAGCGTGTATAATTTTTTAGTTGACAAAATTTATGTTTTTGAAGATGATTCGGTATGGTCCTCCCAAAGAATATTAGAGTTCCGTTAGTTTGTATCTTCATCATTGATTTTCTGAAATGTTTGCTATTTTTTAGTAAAAATTGTAGAGATCTTTCGAATCCGGTGATCCACAGAGCCCATTCCGCTTTCACGTGTTTCCTAAGCCAGGTGGCGGAATTCTTTCACCATCTAAAATTAGCAGACGCTTAAATATATATTCCCGTTGACATTGTTTCGGGGCTGCGCGGTGACGAGCCATTTGACGTGTCCCCCTGGTTCGCTCTGAGGAAGTAAGAATTAGGAGTTCGATTGCTATACTCGAGGGTACCCCCTCATCGAACCACTCGAAAATCATTTACATTCAGGACTTCGTTTGAAGTGCAGTTGCGAAACTTGGCGCACTGTACTCGATCATCGTTCGAATTATTACTCTATATTTTACGTGTTGATGAAAAACTGTTCCTCCCATTGAAAGAAAAAGGCATAAAAATTCTTGAAGTGTACAAGATTGCGGATCTTTGCGCAAAATAAAAATATGAAGAGAAATCAAATAAAATTATATTTTCTCTTTTAATAATTGTAGTAAATCGAACACAGTGTAATGTTATCTTTGAATGTATTCTAAGAGTTTTTTAAAAGTCTAACAAAGTATCGCTTTGAAGTGAAACAGAAACATTTCAGCCACTAATGGCGCTTCTGAAATCGAACAGTATGCATTAAAAATTGGAAATGATTTAATGGGGGAATGTTCCCTTTACAAGGGTATCGTAAGCAATTTATCAATTTCGTCTGACGATTTTTCTTGTTGGCAGGAGAAGACATCGACCGCCGAAGAAACCCAGCAAACGCAGCCCCCTTTTAAAGAAGAAACGTGTCCACTTGTAACGTTAAGAGGTGAGAAGAACAAGATCGGAAGAAAGGGAATCGAACTTTAGCAACCTATAAGCGCGAAACCGTACCGTCTGGTCTTGTGTTAGTAATCGGCGGGCGCAATGTCAATGACCAAATGAATTTGCCAAGCTGGTCGTTTCTGGCCGTGTTACGCCGAGTCAAATGGGGCTTTGTACGCGGTAATAAGCACCATTGACATAGACAAATGGACGCCGAATTTAGTCTGTCGCGCGAGACGGGGCTGTGTCAAGGATCCCGCGCGCGACATCGCTGATCCGAGCGATGCTCGTTAGGCTCATATTTCCGGAAACTGTGGTGTCGTCTTATTATCAATGCTTCTTCGCGCATTCCCTTGTTCGCTGTGTCTAAAAGTCATTGCCACTGCTTCTAAAAATATCCAAAGTTACTTTAGCAGCATGGAAAAAGATTTTAACTCGGGTCAGAGAGAACCTTATGTTTATGTATGTACATTATAATTTATATTTTCTTTAATGCTTGAATATCGATAGTAGAATGGAATTTCATTTGGGTTTGAGGGAAATTAGTAATATTCGTGTTCGGTAGTTTCAGATGTTAATATACCTAGTTCCTATTATATTGTAAACATTTTTTTAATTTAGCGGCATCAAGGAAGGAAATGTCCTGTTTTGCTGCAGTCGGAATTCAGACAGAAAATGTTCACTTTGCACCAAGATCCACCTACTCCAACTATTATAGAATTGACATCGATATCGATAGCAATCGATCGAGCCGCTATCGTCCCAATAATCGCAGAAACTGTTTCCACACCGTGTACGATTAATTTTTCTTCAAATTGTCGCGCGGAGACAGCTGTTCGTTGGTGTTCGTTCCAGCGATTGTATCTTCGCAGATGATCATTATTCAATCAAATTGAAGTCGCGAGTCTGCTCGAGCGCGCCAGCTTCCATTCCCTGTGATTTGCCGGCTAATTAGATAATGATTTCCTCGTTTTTCAACGGTTTTTTTCGTCGCGGACGTTCCCGAGCTTAATGAAATGAGAATTCTCTTAGAAAACCTTTCTTTTTCGGATAAAAGAAAAAAAAAAATCTTCCGGAGATCACCTAGGATCGTCCAGTATATTGGAAACGATCAAAGGACAGTCCGTCGACGGTTGTACAAGCGATTAGTGTGGCACGCAGACGTAACGAACGCGGCAGAGACCTTTTCGTTCGGTGGAACAACCGTGGATCAATTGACGACGAAGAAGTGAGAATACAGATCGTGTAACCTTCAGTAAGTTAACTACATTTGACCTCAATGCAATAATTAAGAGCAACGCGATACGAAACGATGCGTCGCGCTCGCGCGCGCGCGCCTAGTTCAACGGAAAAAGAGAGATTCGCACACGATGAATTGGCATTTTTATCCACCGTCGTCCCGTCACCGTTGCTCCATATCCGACAATTGATTAGGAGGCTTTCTGACCAGATCTAGGTCGATTCTCTGATCCTTAAACGATCGTGCCAGCCGGAAGAGACGACGGGATCGCTGCCTTGGACTCGCGAATCCGACTCTGCTTTCGTAGGCGTGGTCGATTAGGCTCGAGGAAACGTCCCCTTGAACGAAGATTACGTTGCTTTAATCGATTGAAGGAGCGTGGCGAATTGCCTACGACCTCTTCCGATGGTTTTTACTTATTGTTAGTCCCGCTCGGGTTTCAGCTTTTTAAACGATCGTGCATGCCTCGGAAATCATCTTCTTCCGACATTAGCTGACGGTAGTTTCTTCTATTGTTCGGTTAGGATTATTAGCGAGGATATAATCATTAGGGATTTGTGTACAGTTTTTCTAAACAATTTCACAATGCACTTAGGCTAATGCACGTATGGGCGGCTAGACACCGTTCCGGTAAGCCCGGCATAGGATAATTGAATGAGCGGTCGTCTTCTTGTAGAGCGTCTGCCACCTATTGTACGCTGTGGCGATTCATTTAATTATTTCCGTGTCTACGTCTATTGTGATTATTTTATTGGCGACTATACAGTAAACAAGTACCTTATATGTACATTTATAAGTAATTACAAACCAGAGATAATTTCTATTAACGAATGTTACGCTATTACTTATTTCATCGTTCTAGCGAGGTCGATTTTATTCCTGATTTTATTCGTGCCTTTCGAAGATAAATGCAAATACCACAAGTTTTTATCAGGACTATTAAGATTTTGATCTTGATTAGAGAACATGAGAAATATACGATTGTTTAAGAAAATAATAATAAGAAAAGCATGCTGGAAGCACTGTCAAGCGCCATTCAAAGGAGCATATTATTTTTAAATCACATACAATTCTAATCTATAACGTACATAGATAGAATGAAACGATCGAATTCTAAATTTTATTCTTTTTGTTGGACTTGTAGGAGCAACGTAAGAAAATGGAGAACGCGAAGGAAGAAACGATAAATATGCAATTGATTGGCTCGGAGAGTCCGTACAAGTAGGTCTCATTTTCTACTTACTCTTTTATCTACCTTTATGTATGATTAAATGGGATTGTAATTCGCTAAGTAAAATTTGTCCGCGACTGCTAATAGCAGACCACTGTTAATAATACCAGAAATTATATCTA
The DNA here is from genome assembly GCA_028454225.1 of Lasioglossum leucozonium. NCBI lineage: Eukaryota > Metazoa > Arthropoda > Insecta > Hymenoptera > Halictidae > Lasioglossum > Lasioglossum leucozonium. The sequence continues at coordinate 15,761,299 of CM052212.1, forward strand.
TGTACATATATGTGTTTGTGTTTTCTGGTATTATCATATATTTAGAAATTGTGGCTCGCTAAGTACATACGTATAGGGGGTATCCCGAGATAATCCCACTAACAAAACTCGGAAATACCGATTACATTTGCAAATTGATGCGATTGCAGGGTTAACAATGAAATCGCCGGAAGTGGTCTGAACGCGTCGGAAGTCCCAATATCGCCGGCTATAAGCGTAGAAGACTACGATCCACATAAGCATCGAAATAGGCCGAACCCAACCTCGTGAGTATATCAAATTATTTTGCAACTTTCCCTGATACTTGTACATACGCACAGTCAGAACAGTTCATTATCGTGTCGATCGTAGGTAAACGACAGAATAATTTATTCATCTTTAACCGATAATTGTCCGGGTGATTGTGATGCACCTTAACGTCTTAAAACTAATTAAATATTTTTAACCCTTAGCACTCGAATGGCGACTCAGAGTCGCCACTAAAAATTGCTGTAACATTATTCAAAATATTGTTTAAATTATTACACAAGTTGGTATCTAATCAATTACTAAATATTCAAGTGTGTCATGAGATATTATATCAATTTTATATCCATAAAATGAAGAAAAATAATATAGAATGGAATTATTCTAGGTTGGAAGAAATGTTTAATTTTCAAGTTAAAATAGCACCGAGTGCAAAGGGTTAATAAAACAATAACGTAAGCTTGTTAATTACTATTTTGTGTTAATTCTTTGGTTGAATTGTTGGTTGTTTTTAGAAATGCGGAAACGTTGATCCATTTATTGAAAGGGAGCCTCGGGACGGGGATCTTGGCGATGCCAAACGCGTTCTGCAACAGTGGTCTGGTGACTGGTGTGATAGCAACAGTGATTATCGGAGTGTTATGCACTTATTGCCTTCACGTACTGGTGAAGGCTCAGTACAAACTGTGTAAACGGTTAAGAGTTCCTATATTGAGTTACCCGATGAGCATGAAGTACGCTCTCGAGGGAGGGCCGGATTGTGTCCGATGGTTCGCGCCTTACGCACCGTAAGTAGAAAACCCGATACACCGGTCACAGAGACACACACCGACATTCGTTTTCTTCTTGCTCATCATTGCGATCGTTTGAACTGTAATCGATCGTCACGAATGAAAAAAGTTTTGTCAATTGTTAGTTGCCGCTATGTTACAGAAAGAACAACTTACGATTCAAGCAAAGAAAATAATAAGATCAATCTTAAATTACGATTCACGCTATTGAAATTACGGAATTAAGCTTAAATTATGATCTAACCAATCGAAATTATAAAATTGTGCTTGAATTATGATCTAAGCAAACGAAATTATGAAATTGAACTTGAAGTATGATTAAGCGCTTGAATCGAAATTATAAAATCCAACTACGATTACAATTTAAACATTCTCAGAAAGCATAATGTTCGTATAAATGTCCGCAGTCTGGTCATTGAAACTTCAATCGAGGGTTTAATTGTGTGAACAGTTTTTGCATACAACATATCATATAAGATCGTGAAGTAAATAATTCGAAGACAGCTGGAACAATATAGAAATTGTTAGAAGCGTTCACCTAAATGTTTATAAAAGGCTTAGGCGGAGAAAATTAATTTAAATAGATGAACGATGAATCGAATGAATAAATGAATTCGATGATTTCCTTGAAATATTAGATTTGGATGAGTTTACATACCGGCATGTAGATTTAGCGTAATTTTCTTGAAAAGGGCCCTGTCCGGTAACGACGAATCGGTTCCACTTACGCCCCCCGTGTGTTTTAGCTACCAACTTCGGCCTCGATCCAATTCAAACAAATGGATTTTTTGCAGTCTGATAATAAAGGAGACACAAAGTAACATCCTCCCTTTTTCTTTAATAAACAAGCAAACTTTGATATTTACAAAAACTTATCGTGAAAAAAAATCAATAATCGACGTACGCAACACGAGATTATTTTAAACGTCACACAAATCGGTAGAGGAATCTTTGACAGAATTGTTCAAACAAGCTAATTTCGAACAATCTGTTCTATGTATATAGGAAAACCGACTCTCTATCTTCCACTTTCTGTCTATGTCTCTCATACACGCACGCACAATCATCAATCACACAGCGGCGTCATGGTTCTCCTTCAATTGTAACATGAAAGTTGCTATTATTTCCAGAGGACTCGTAGACGGGTTCATGATAGCGTATCAATTGGGAATATGCTGCGTTTATATCGTATTTGTAGCGTCGAATATAAAACAGGTAAATAACAGGCGCAGAATTACCAAACCTCTTCGTCGCCCCGAAGCAGAGGAAAAAGTGAACAATTTCAGAAAAAAAACGAACAAATGAAAATAATATAAAAATCAACGAAAAAAAAAGAAAAATAAAACAACTCAAAACGGATCATTTGACGAAACTGCCTAACGCTGTCCTCTTTTCTGTTGACGTAAACAGGTGGCGGATCAGTACTGGGAACCCTTGGATGTTAAAACACACATGCTCATTTTATTGGTACCGTTGATTTTGATCAATTACGTAAGAAATCTAAAGTTGCTCGCGCCGTTCTCCACTCTGGCAAACGCGATCACGTTCGTCGGTCTTGCCATGATCCTGGTCTACATGTTCGAGGACCTTCCATCCCCTAGCGAGAGGGAGATGTTTGGTACGCTGAGAAACTTCTCTCTTTACTTTGGTACAACGCTGTTCGCGTTGGAAGCTGTGGGCGTGGTGAGTTTTTGGTATTACACTAATTAATTCTTCCAGATTCGTTGAAGGAATTAATTTAACCGAGAGATGTAGGAGTTAAGGGACTGGGCGTTTTTACTATGATAGTATAAATTATTAGATGCAAAATTTCGAGGAAAAAATAGAATTACATATTGTGAAAAATTCAATGAAAATGTGCCGCACTGATAGATCATTGTTTGTTTTTTTTTATAAGACGATTTAGAACGATTGAGTTCGTGCTAGGCGTTTGTATTTTAGTTGTGTTCCCTCGATCGATCGTACCGGCAGTGTGAGTAGCCTGCGCCTAGAATAGATCAACGGCACCGCCACCGTCGCCGCTGCCGCCGCCGTGATGCATCGTTAATAAACAAATAACTGACCACTTACGGGCAAGTCTGAGATTGCCGTGATCCGATTGTCAGTGCGTCAGTGCAATCCCTGCTATTACTTCTCAGCTGTTCTCAGTCTGGAGAACAGTGCTCAGTGATCCTCAAATTAGATCTATGAATTCGCCTCCACTTGATACGATGTAACATTTGTAGATATAGTTGTTTGTTTGAGTTAGGTGTCTCATTCCGTGTACATTGATAAAAATTTATTTAGCGCGAAAACTTACCGAATTAACCGATTCTTAATCGATTTATTTTTCTGTCGTAGATCATCGCGCTGGAAAATAATATGAAGACTCCACAGTATTTCGGCGGCTATTGCGGCGTTCTCAACATTGGAATGACAGTGATAGTGGCTCTCTACATTCTCATGGGTTTCTTCGGGTACATAAAATACGGTAGCTTAGCCGAAGGTAGCGTCACCTTCAATCTGCCTCCAGATCAAATGTAAATCTTCTCAGACCAATCGTTACTCTGAAAAATACAAATTCTGTATAATAAGCAGCCTTTTCTTTCAGCATGGCTCAGAGCATCAAGATAATGTTCGCTATCGCCATCTTTATTACTCATGCCCTCCAAGGATACGTACCTGTTGAAATTATTTGGAACACTTACCTGGACCACAAGGTGCAGAAGAGGAAAATCTTTTGGGAGTACGTTTGTCGAACGATCATCACATTGTCGACTTGTGAGTGGACGTAACTTTTCTTTCCTTTTTATTAGTAATTAACCGTTTCTTACGTCGCGTCGGTAAAGAGGTTTTAATATCTGAAGACCCTTCGCGCGGAATACGATTACTTTCTTGTTCCCATATTCATTGGTAGTAAAAAGTTATCGCACCGATCGTTCTCTTCTTCCTCGCAGTCACGTTGGCCATCTCGGTGCCCAGGCTGGGCCTCTTCATATCGCTGTTCGGAGCGCTGTGCCTTTCAGCCCTGGGAATCGCGTTCCCAGCGATCATCGAGATCTGCGTGATCTGGCCAGAAAAGGACCTCGGTCCTTGCATGTTCATGCTGCTGAAGAACATCTGTCTGATCGCGTTCGGTTTGGTCGGCCTGGTGGTTGGCACCTACGTCAGCTTGGTCGACATTATAGAATCGTTTAAGTGAAGCCAGCGGAGGATCCGCAGGTATCCATCATGGAGAGCAAGAGGAGACCAAGAGGAAGGGAGAACGAGGATGTTCCGATGGGGACAGATGATTTGCGTAGGGTGCGGACCGCAGCTTCTCCCAGTTTAGCTTAAAGAGCGGCGCTTTAGGTAGACAGCGTCTCGTAAATGCAGTGGCAGAATGATCTTTAGGGAACGCGAGCAGCCAGAGAGCATTTGGGACGAACTGTTCGATCCCGTCACCGCCGTTAGCACACTTAGGCCGTTTGTTTCTTTTTTTTTTTTTTAGATTTTTAAGACGTAGGTGGGAGCCGTGCGCGGTGTTGGGCGACAGAAATCGCGGTTTTCCAGTGTTCTGTACACGAGCGGAGCTCGAGAGAGACGACTGGAGATAGCGTAGATTAAGGATATCGTTAAAGACAAGAACTTTCTATTCTCCTCAGCTTTAGTTCTAAAGAGCTGGAGCTTAGGAAGCTGATCGGAAGAACGTCGATCGCGTAAAAAATGAATAACGGTAGTGCGAACATCAACGAACAGTTGACGGTTCTGAGCTTCTGGATTTAGAGATTGAAGAGCCTAGAGTCGAATAAGCGTGTTTTAGTCACTAACAATAAACGTTATAGTCAATTGAAACCAAAGAGATTCAGAGACCTCGAGCTCTCGAACTTAGAAAATCACCAAAGAACAATTCATTTGGAGTCTTGAACTCCAGACCCTAACCACCGCGAAGCAGCTCCACTCGTGAACAGTGATTAACGATTTTAAAAAGAAAATGTCCAGCGGATGTTAAAATAACAATCGCGCCCAACATCCAGCGTTGTTCGATGAATGGAATGAAAAAAAAAGAAGCGAAAACCGGCTACACGTAGAAAGTAAACGATCGACAAACCTGAAACCTGTGATCGAAGATTTTATACAGAAATGAGCGATGCATTTCTATTGAATTGTTGAACCAGTTGCAGATGTATGTTACACGGATGTTAATTGTTCTCCAACTTCCAGATCGGAGGTTCGCAATTGTTCAACGGCGTTCCTCTCGTCTCGATGATACGAGTACTTAGGTTCACTGTGCACCGAGGATTTATGTACCAGGGATACGGTCCAGGCGTTGACAAATAGTAGACTTAGGATACGTAGAAAAGGAATTGATTATTGTTAAAGTTAAGGTAGAGGAATTAAGAGGAACGATCCCACAGCTGGCAGTGGGGGCTAATCAAATTAATCTAAACGTAGGAATACATTCCCGAGGAGCGATTCTATCGGTGACCAAGATTCAAGGATTAATTCAACTAAGAAAAATAGAACCAAGTCACGTAGAAGCTAAGAGACTGGATCCGGTTCGTACAATCTCAAATTTTTTGATGCACAAATTCGAGAACGGAAGCTAAAAAACAAGAAAATGTGAAGCGTAAACGGAATCGTGGTTGGTTTTTCATTTAACGCTAGGTTTACGGAGCGCTAAAAGTGACTATTTTACATTACTTCATAATAATAACGAGAATGCGTCTGATCTTAGATCATTCTTTTATAACGCAAAGAAATAAATTTGTTGAACAATTCCTCACGAAGGCATCTTTAACCTAGCGTTAAAGATTATCGTACAGTAGAAATAGACTGGCTGGTAGGGGCACTCGGTACTAATTGCTCAATCAACGCAGCCAAAGAGAAATCCAACTGCGAACAAAGTCGCAAGACATTTTCAAAGAGACGTTCTCGAGCATCGCAGGGTCCAGAAGCGTTCACCAACGCCTGGCTCTCATCAGAATCGTACACCACGACGAGGGGAAAGCGGGAACAGTAGAAGAAAATCTATGACAGATGCCAGCAATATACATACGTAGCACATCGTTAGGCCTTAATTTTCTATCGAGAATCGAGAAGCTTGTACGTACAACGATTCTTGCTGCCGCAAAACCAAAGCAGGATAAACCGAACAAAGTTCGAAGTACACGATGAAATCGTAAATTTATCGGTGCTTCGTGTCGTCACTGCCGGGAAATTGCTAGGATCTCCGCGCAAAGAGGAAAAGGGAAACGAAGAGCACGAGGAAATGTCATTTACTTGGTGCACCCGCGGGCAATCCGTTGTAATTAATTTTGGTTTCTCAAAAGCAGTTGTAAATCTTACAACTCGCTAAAGTCTGGCGTCCGTCAGCGAATATCGATATATTAACAGTTTCACTGTGAACAGTTTGAAAAATTCATGATTTATTTAACACGTTTGCTATCAACATTCCCTTCGATGTCTATCTCCATCGTTAATACTAAAACAATTTAGCAAAAGTAAGTCTGAAGATTGTAATTAATTCGAAAGATGAACGAAGCAGATTGGATTATTCGTTGGTGCACCGAGTACAAGAAAGAGAGAGAATAAACAGCGATCTCGTCGACGATCGCTCATCCATCTTCCTGTTTTCGCGTTTTCGACGATCGCACAACCATCTCCGTGGATTCTGCCGTAAATCTTACCGTTCTCCGGGACAGTCGAACACAGAATTACACACACGATTTTCTTCGATTTTCGTCACGCCATCTTGGCGGTGTAGCAATTCGAATCGCCTGGACGTCCACACTGTTACCAGCAGACCGCATGTTAAATTGAAAAATAGAAATTTCTTCTCAACTTCATCTATACTGCATAAAAATAAACGAACGAACGCCGGTATGACGCTTTGAAAATCAAAATGTTAGATTTAATATATTCTAAGGGAATTTTTATTTTCCAAGTTTACGATAGGTTCAACCAAAACGCTCATTTCAACTTAAACGGAACGCATAATTACACGATAAGAAATTCGAACAACTATGAAAGTAATGGATCGCAATCCTTCCAACGAAAAATGTTCCTTGTATAACTTCGTATAACTAAAATTGCAAATATTGTTAAGCCGATGAAATCCACATAGAATCTCCGAACCGAAAATCGAAGATCGTACTTACGACGATCGGTAAACTTATTCAGGATCAGTCGTCGAGTTTTGTACGTTTCTAAACGGTGTTTCTTAAGGAATCTGCATTTTTCTGTATATGTTTTAAATTTCAGCTCATTTTTTTTGTCATTATATTTCTGATATAATAAACTCTCTATTCTTAACTGCGCGTCTGTCTTATCCCGGATGTTTCTACTTCGGCCGACTGGATCACGTAAGTAATCATTTTTTGGTAGGTCAGCAAGTAGCTTCCATCTACATAATTCTCAACTGAAAATTCATTTTCTTATCCTTGTTCGCTGCAAATACTAATACAGTTAATTCGAATGTACTTTTTCACTGAAATTCAGTATTAAATCGAATCAAGTTGTAGAAGATCCAGTAGGATAAATAAAAGGGTTTTTGGTGACGATTTCTTTTTTATATAATGTATTGTAATTCTCACTAATTCGTAGTTTCTAGTAATCGCTTCGTCGGACAAAGCCGGGCTATTATTCCTCTGTAAATCGGATCGCAACGCTACGAATCAACGTGTCAATTCTTCCAGAATATCTGTTTTCGTAGAATTCGAGGGTGTACTTGACGTCTGACTTTCATTTACATTGTTCATCCATCCGTTCCATTGGTAAAATTCCTTTCTCTCGATCACTTCAGGTTCGAGCCGTTCACGGGTCAGAGCAATTAACTCTGCCTTCGAATTCGGTCAATTTCGTCAGCAGAACATTTGATCGATGCCTCAGTCTTCGCATTTACAATAAATTTTCTTAATAATTAGACTTTCACAATTTCCTCAATATTACTGAACGACAAAAATTGAAATTTTATTAATTTCTTTGATACTGTTTCTACTGCAGAGTTGATCGTTCGGGCGAATGAACGGCTCGTTTACTAAATACATATAATCTTTTCGTCGTTCGGTCGTTGCGAGAGGTCTGTTGCATTTTCTGCATAGACCGGGATTTATTGGATATTTTACAGTAATTTTTTAAGTATTTCTATTTTACGATCAAAAGAATGGAAATGGACAATTTTGTGTCAGCCGAGGTCGAGCGTTTCTACTTTTTTGTGTGAACTTTTGAAATTCGAAACAAATTCGCCTTTTCTTGCTTCGAGCGATTCTCTGTAAATGCAACAAACGTTTCGAAGCGATCTAACATTGATTTAATTTCTTTTCCTTCGTTCAGAGAGGGTCAACGAAGATCATTTTCACGAAGGAGCTCCGATCTGCAGTCGAATCCTCTGTCGACGACCATCATTCGGGACAGAAATAAGGTACGAACGTTCGTCGGTGCTTAAATATATATATATATATATGTTTTTTTTCCTTTTTATACGTGTAAACCGAAGGATACATCGCTTAATGGTAAATCGAACCGCGATATTCTTTGCGCTATGTCGTGTCCTCGCCATACAATGTCGATAATCAATTGGAGTCGATACAATTAAACTTGAATCACAGAATAAACGGAAGAACACTCCGTCGATGGTAAAAGGAATATGTGTAGAATAATTAGACTGCGGATTTCAAATATTTTTCATAGGTTACATTGCGATTCTTCAACGTTTTCTAAATCATCGTAGATGTTTTTACTCGTAACGAGAGTTTAAATAATCAACACGTTCTCGCTTATCGATATACAAACATCCGCGGTCTAATAACGATATCGAATCGAAAATATGAAAAATAAATACTCTTCAAGCGATAGGTTCTATTGGTATGAAAAGATAATGGATTCGAAAACTGTTTGTACATATCCTACCATAGCTTACTCTACGACACTCTCGTCGCTCTATCAACTTAACAATATTACATAAATTAACGCAGACAGTTACCCTATCTCTCTATAAGATATTGAACGAAACGACTCCTTAACATTCCCGCAATCACCGGTGCAAAATGTGACAAAAATTTACAAGCACGGTTTCGCCATGTTTAATCCTCGACTGGTGGAGTTATCGTTAGATTCGGGATCGTTATGTAAAACGAACATTTTGCGCAAGAAAGGGAGCTTAATCGAGAGCTGTTCAATTTTTTGGTCATTTTAATAAACCGAAACAAATTCGCATACTCATTTTCGTTGCAAACGCATAAAACCCGCAGTCAAATTGTTACCCAAAGAAATTAGAGAGTCGTAAACCACGCTCCACCAGTCAAGGATCAAACCTGGAATCTCATGATAAAAAGTGGCAAATGTGCGGAAAACCAGAAAACGAAGGAAAAAAGAATGGCAAAAATTTTCAAGGATTTTCTTGAGAAAAATTGGGGTACGATGTTCGACGCAGGGACCAGCCACGTAACGGGGGTGTCGGAGAACCGACAGGGACACCAAAGTAAAGAAAAAAATGGGGGAAACGGGTTTCGGATTACGCGTGGTCACCACTGAAGTAACTACTCTGCATCAGGAACAGTTTGTCGATGGGGTTGTGAATCGCCGCGTGCAAACTTTGCGACAAGGATGGCGCCTCGTGGGATGTTGGTCCATGATGTGGGTGGGATCCGCCGCCGCCTTGATGGCCGCCATCTTGCCCGCCTCCGCCCTCATTTTCGCCTATGTCGAAGCCAGCTTCCGTTCCATCCAACGATAGATCGCTGCTGCAGAAACTCTCGCCCGAGTGGCCAGGATATGTGTCTGAAAATTGATAAAAATCCAACGTTATAACATCATCGCACTCTTTGTTGCCACAAATCGAGACCAGAAAAAAACGTCTTAGTCTTTAGTTTTCGTCTACTTGTATTACATCTATTCAGACCCGAATCGAGAATTTTCTTGATCCTAGACGCCTCTACATATACATATTCTTAAGTTGCAAATCGTACTTCCTGTACAAGCCATTGTGTCGAAAATTCTTCCCACTCGCTACACAATATTTTTCTCGATTTTCCCGTTTTCGTCAAATACTTAATGTATCCCTCTACCCTTAACATTATTCGTCGATGTCGTGTTATTAGGAGGCTCGGATCTGTCCTCGGAGCTACCGGATCTGCATCTGTTGGACTTCGAGGGGACCACCGAAGAATCCGTGATCACAGAAAATTCAAGTATCAAAGTTGGTACGCGATGCTATCGTTTCTACGGTGAGAAAGAGACTTACCGTCGGGCGAGTACGGGTTATTGGGGTTGAGCGGTTGCGTGGCTGAGGAGAAGCTAGAAGATTCCCCGTCGCGCATGTTCATGGCGTTCAAATAATGACCTGCGAACGAGATCAAACGATTGGCATTTTGCACCGAGTGTTTTTCTTTTTGCAGAGCCCCATTAACCAGTCTTCGCAGATAGTGTGTGCGGATTCGTGAGCGCGGTGCGAGAAAATTATAAACCAACAAGTCACACAGGCAAGATCTTCTCTTGAACGGACGAAAGAGATGAACGATTCGTCAAATGAATATTGAATATTAAACAGTTTCTAATTCTTTTTATTTATTCCAGAACGCACCGGAAACGGATTGTACGTGGTCTAACAAAATGAAGTCATCGAAGAAATCACAGAAGACGAACCACAATCGTGAACGACTAATAATCTAGCAGTCCAGAAGTCAATAGTATGATTCCTCGATTAATTTTCCTTCTATGTATACTGCTAAACTATTTTACCGTAGGATTTCAAGAAAATGCGAATAGCAAACTATCGAGCCGAATAGTCGGTCGTTCTCGATGTTGCGTTCCATTTTGATCAAACCACGTGCGAAGGTAACTCTTTTTTCATCATCAATACGAATAATTATTAAATGATAATGAAGCGGAGATGTTACGACTGACAATGAGACGCAGGCGTAAAAAGCGGGAGGTAGTTGAAGAATTATCATAAATAATAAATACTAATTGATAATGACGATGAAACGAAGATATTTGGACCGACATGAAGAAACGGGAGGTACTCGAGGAATAGAAAGAAGGCAAAGATGATGACTTACTGTGATCGCTGTGAGGACTCTCTGGTCGGCGTTCTTCCTTTGGTTCCTTGTCCGATCCAGGCTCGGTCTTCGCTTTCCTCTGCAGCTTCTTCATCTTGGCCCTCTGGTTCTGGAACCAGACCTGCACCACGCGAACACTGAGGCCAGTGTCCTTCGCCAGAGCCTCTCGGACCTTCCGACAGGGTTTTGGCGAGACCTCGAACGAGGCCTTGAACTGACGCCTCTGCGCGGATGTGAGGATAGTCCGCGGCCGTTTCGGACCTCGACGTCCGTCGCGGGGCCGATTTTCATCCAGCAGGTCATAGTCTGTCGAACAACTAATCGTTAAACATCGGACAACAACATGGGCAAACATCGTTCGAACTTAATTAAACGTCGACAAACGCCGCACAGTGGAGTCGATGCAGCCTGAACGCGGTAAACAACGTTTCAGGCTTCAAATCATACGTATTTGTTTGTATTTTTCTCATTCTCGTGGCTAGCACGATATTTATTAAGGGCCTTGTTGTTGCTGCAGAATAATCTATAAAACCTCGTTTTTCATTTAATATTTTTGGAAATTAATTGTTGCGATGCGATAAATAGACTTTGCACGCGATCGGAACATCGAAAAATATTTTTCATACGTATTCTTTCCTTTCCTACCGGAATTTTTGTGTATTACAACCCTCGAAGTTGGGGATAAAAACGTTGAAAGGTGCCATTCGTACCCAGTACCTTTCACACAGTTTTCCCAAACACTTACTTCGATCGAGAAAAAGATTTTTTTCGATCGAAGTAATATATGTTTTCTAAAGGAATAATTTGTTAAGCGAGACTTTTCGCCGCGTTTTGGCTCCTTCGGCCCCACTGTGCTCTGTCCAAATACCGATCGGACTTGTTTCCATTCAATCAAACGGGATCCCCTCGCTACAATCGCTACAACAAAGTCGGAGTGGGAACCATCGGACAGTCGGGCTTACTTTATGCTCATGGTAGCGAAACGTTCGAAGAACTGCGAGCGAAAAGTGGGAATGTTAAGACGTTAAAGTTAGGGTAGAACGTTCCGGCGACCAGCGTACCCAAGAAATCTCGTTGAATAGAAACTGTCTGGAACTCTGAGATGATTTTTCCACCGATTTTGCACGGAATCCTGACTAACAAACTGCTCTTCTATTATCCGCGATGGACTAAACTTCGGAAAGTAAATGAAAACCCACGCACGCAGAAAGTTCGACTCTTTGCGATTCTCTTCGCAGATTGGCGTTAGAGAGAACCATTCTCGGACCGCTTCTAATTACGCTTGGTTTTAAGTGTAGTTACCTTGAAAAGAGACAGCCTCGATATGAAATTCCTGTAGGTATTTACATTGGATGTCTTTAGATTGTAGTAGTACAACCTGCGAACAATGCAACAAGGTATGTACAATACGTTCTCGCACGTGGATCGTTTGTTTTCTTAATAAATTTCTGTTTTGTTTCAATGTAAAACGTGGAGCCCGATCGCGTCACGGGGAACAAAACGAGCGAGCGGAACTTCGAGCTAACGAGCTTTCGCTAATTACCGCGCGAATGGGTCGCCAATCTCGATTCTCGTTGTAACAATGCATATAATCGATAAAGGAACGGCGATAGTCGAGCAGTTTGCTGTCAAAGTTCTCTCGGTTCTGTAATTAATGCTAACGGTTGTCTACCTAACAATTTACAAAATCGCGGTCTAGACGGGCCAAAAAAATAGATCTCCAAGCGTTCGACAATTTATCCGTCGAATTGACGATGGGGTTCGAGGAAACGATAAAGCTGGAATCAACGAAACAGGAAAACCAAAGCACAACAATAGGAAGAAATATAGATCATATACATGGATAAAACATAGATCAGCAAATTTTATAGCATACCATCGATATAGTATGTATCGAGGTATTGACGGCATTCTTCAAGCTTTCGGAAGCGAGCGAGAAGCGACAGAGAGGATAGAAGTACGAGGCTTGATTTATTTTTAAATGATCCGCTTTTTGAGAAAAGAGACTTAGAGATTCAAACAATTTTCTGGACCCTTCCTCGACGGAAAAAGGATCGAGAAAAATAACAAAGATACGATGAACAGGAAATTCAATGAAAGTAAAGAAACCAAAGAGAATCGCTGATTCAAGCTCCATGAGGGAAAAGACAGAAAGTATGTTACCGGAAGGTAAGGAAAATAATGAAGCTTCTAGACACTGGAAAATGCAGCACAATAATAATGGAAGCGAAAGGGAAATCGAAGAAACAGGTGGGAAACGATTAGTTTGATCGAAACGAACCTTGGGGGCTGTTCAGATAAAGCTCGTTCTCGTAATCCCTTTTGCAGATCGGCTGGCCCTGTCTGAGCAAGTACTGTGCGCCCGGCGGAAGCGGTTGCCCGCAGACGCAACACGCGAAACACTCGACGTGGAAGACCAGGCCCGGCGCCCTGAGGACGAAGTCCGAGCAGCTGATCTTCTCCATGCACCTGGCACACTTCACGCTGAAGATCCTCTCATAGTCGGACCTGCAGTAGAACTTTAGCTCGCGGATGAAGCAGGAATTGGTGAGAGGCGCGGCGCACACGGCGCACGAAAGACATTCTTCGTGGTAGTTCCTTCCGGCGACCTGCATCACGTATTTATCCGCTATGGTGCGGTCGCAACCGGCGCAAATCGTTTCCAGAAGACCGGACTCTGTTTTCACGGAAACGGTGGGCTCTGCAAACGGAGAACAGCTATGAAATTGATGCTTCGTTGTCCTTTTAGGTTCGTCGTTGCACGCGCGGCCGGCCGGAATTGGTCGCAAACTTTTATGTAATACGCATGCATTCGCAGTTGCTGGATTGCGGAGCTCTTTTTCTTTTCAAGACAAACATGCCGGAGATCTGTTGCGTTGTATCTGTTGCTGCGAGCTATTTGTTTTGTCAACAGGTTCGTTGGAGATGGAATAATTACCAGGTTTCATGCATTCGTGAGAAAAACCAGTTAGCAGGTAGTAATTAAAATAATAGAAAGATTGGAAGAATTTAAAAGTGTCGATGTACATGTTCTTCGATTAGTTAGGATTATTAAAGTGCAATTTTACTAGAAAAATGGACTTGGTTGGTTTTCCTTCATGGCTAGATGTACGTATGTCGTAAATGTGTAAAATCTATAACAATAAGTGCATAATATTCACAGTTTAGGAATTATTGCGCAACAAATATGAGTGGTTAGCGATAAAATAGGCCTAGGCGAATTCTGTATAAAGCATTCTGTTCTATTATTACTGTTGTTGCATGTATATCTATTACTCTGCAGAAACGTTGCAACATCGCATAGAGTACCATACTAAATGATTTAAAAAATTCTAATAAAAAAATATAATACGATGTTTGTCATCGCTACTGTTCCACGTGCAGTCGCGAACAGACGTATCGGCACAGCCATTTATTAAACTATCTTTTAATTGTACGATTTCGAAGTATTCGAACAGTTTTCTATCGAGTTCGTAGTTTTTAAACCGCGAAACAGTACCGCAGCGCCGCGAAAGAAATAAATGCATGGGGAGTTATTCTGACTGATATCGCTGTCGAACTGAGAAATGTGATAGCGTTCTGGGAGCGAAGCAATATCGCGAGACCCATGAAATTTATTCCGTCACTTATCGATTACCGATAGTGATAAAGCGATGCTGCGACGGAATATGATAAGTTTCTCTGTGACAGTCATCTCGTGTTCGATCGATCTGTTATAACTATTTCTCTTCAGAAATATGTATATCGTGTATATCGTATATGTATATCTACAAGAAATTAGTGGTATTCTTACAACAGTTTGCTGTAACAAGCGTTACAATTAGCCATTAAAATTAAAACTTACTATAGGTGACAAAAACACGAAATAGAGTATAAAATGGGGATATTATAGATTTTTGGTACAACGTTCAAGAATAGTTTTAAAGTGCATGCCAATGTTAAGAAAGTACGCGAATTTTATAAATGAACGAAATTGCTCGTCTCTTAATCATCCTGACTCAAGCAATTCTATCAGAGCTAAACGAATCTCAGAATCCAAATTACTTGCTAATAGTATTTAATAGCTGACTATGATTTACGAACAATTTACCGACGTATTTTAGCTATTTTTTAACGAGCACTATCACAGGATTCTCGATAGATTTATTCGTTTCAACAAGACAAAATTATCGGACACAGAGATGTTATCGCTACATAACCGAAAGGAGCACAACCTTTCAACTGTATAAAGCGTCCCGGAACTTCAACCCCTCCAAAATATTGAGTGACAACGATCACCCAATCGAGTACAAAGCTCAAAGTCAATCAGTATCGAACTCAAGTTCTACAAGGCGAGAACAATTAGATCAGCTTGTTACCTCCATTGTTGTTATCGTTCGCAGGTCTGAACGGCATCGGGGGCGCCGCGGAGCCCATCGTCGGCGGACCGGACTCTGCCTGCCGGTTCAGGGTACCGGGCAGCGGCGGGTAGAACTCCAACATGGTTGTAAATATCCTGGCACCCACGGTTCCTCGATTCCTATTACACTGTTCCACTCACTGCGTAAAACCAGCGGTCGGCTATCCTTCGAAACCGAGTGAAAAAATGCCAAAGAAGCGTCCGCGACCACCCTCGATCACTGTCACCCTGGTCCACAAAATGAGGTGTCACGTTCGCGAGAGAGGCACCGGAAGCGTCCTTGACACAAGAATTCCTCGCTTCAGCGTCCTAGACGAGGGGTAGTTAACCCTGATCAGGTTCTCCGACCGCGGTGACCAGTCTCAAGGACAAATCCGATCGTCCGCAGGTGTCCTAACTGGCATCGATGTTCGACGAGTCGTTGACAGCCGGGTGTTTAGCATCCTGAGGGTGGTGAACCGGCGGTTTACTATTCTGGGGACAGGCACGGGAATGGTTTTCCCTCTGACGGGAACCAAGAAAACGGGACTCGCCGCGTTACGGATAGAGGAACGCGTGTCGGCCGGCCGGACTCTGAAGCTTTTTTGACGGGAGCCACCGCATCGACAGTGAAAATCAACCCCCTCTCGTCGACGTCGACGCCGACGCCGACGCCGACCTCCACCCCTCTAGAAACAGGCGTCGCGAGATAGACGACCGATCGACGAGAGTGAACGGGGGCGGAGGCTTCATCCCTTGACGAGAACGCGACCAGGATTGGCGGTAACAGGACCCGCCCTTTCAACGTTCAGCTATGGAGGGGGCGCGAAGGCGTCGCGGTGCTCAACTGGTTGCGTTCGGAACGAGGAGATCAATATCAACGCCGACGCCAGTGACGTACGCTGGATTTAGGGTGCGAATTTCTTTCGGGTTTCGCTGCCGAAGATTTTTTCGGGGATCAAGACCGCCTGCGGACCGAGCCGGCGGAATATTAGATGGCTGGATGGATCGGAGTGGTTTTCTGGAGACAGAGGCTTGTTCCAGGGTTTCGTTTTTCATTTTTTTTTTCATTTGTTCGGTGGAAAATGTTTTAAGGGCGGTTTCCGGATATTTTGGCGAAATGGGAAGTTGATTTGGAAGTTTCCTGCGATTCGCGTTAGGTTTGGTCCTACTTGGATATTTTTGAAGCTCGTTGGAAAATGTTTTAACGATGTCGATCCGACTACCGCTTAAATTATTAGCTCACACCCTTCCACATAGATGCTTGCAGATCTTATCAGCTTGCGAGTCAAGTAGATTTGTCTGGTAATACTAAGGGGACATCGGCTGGATTTTCCTAATCACCAGACTATGCAGTGTGTCCCGATCTAATAGCAGTTATAAATATCGAACGAATGTTAATGTATATTTAATGGTACCTGCCAGATATAATATCTAGACGATAGCCACTGTATCTCAATGTTTTTACTTACGTAGATACACGGAAGAAGTATCCAAATCTTTTCCGCCGAAACTGTGAGGAACATTTAAAAAAACTGAGAGCACATATTGATACTTATAAAACATTTTTTTCTCGAAACACCTTCGGAACACTACAAAGTCGATCTCGAAAGAAATAAACGTAGAATCGTAATTTCTGAACGGTTAACGATAAACGTTTATGAACGACTTAATCGCGGCTAGTTTCCACGAATCGGGCATTCCCTTAGGGCCTAGGTGACGGCTAATGTTTCGAACAAATTCGGCCCACAAACGGGCCACCCCCTCTCGCCCCCAACGTATGCTGGCTGTCGTCCCCGATTTAGCTTGTCCGACGGGGGGCACGGACCGGTTCCCCTTCGGGTCCGCACGTGTTTCCAGCCCCCCTCCCCCCTTCTGGAAATACTTTGCATCTCCGTCACCGCCAACTTGATGCCCCTTTGTGCACGCACCGAGGGGGCATACCGGAGTTTCATAGGCAACTAGGCGTATCATTGGCGTTGCGGGGGTGGCGTGCAACCCCGGGGGTGGCTTCGGCGCGCCACGAGCCCAACAGAGACAAAGAGGCCCGTATATAGGCTTTTATTTGGCAAACATCGCTGATAGACGAGCCGCACAAAGGACGGCATTGTCGCGTATTTACGCGGTCCGACAAACGGCCAAATACTCCGATGCGCCGAGAGACTTTCGCGACAAAATACACGACTGCCTCCTCCCTTTGGCATCCGCCATCGCGATATTGCTTCGGGCAGAACGCTCTCTTAGATGAGACCTTCCACGACGGCAGATCTCGTTCTTTCTACCTTCGACTTTCTTATTTCTTGGACAACGCATTGCTCGATGACGCGGTACGTTGAACTCGGTGACCGTGATTCTTTTTTTCAAAAATGCTGGCTCTTCGAATTCATTGTGCCGGTTCTATCCAAGCAGTTTCTCGTCGATGCGCTTTCCTTCTTTTCAATTCTTTGCGAACGAAAGCTGCAAAAAAATTTATCAAAAACATCATTTTTTTCGTGGTTTAATCCGTGGAGACGTACACTCATTCTATCGAACCACTCTCTCGTCAATTTGACATTTCTTCTTATTAACCCCTTGCCCTACAATATCAATTTCCTTTAAACCGAAATAAAATTCTACTTTCGTATTGTTGATGTACAGCTACTGGGGAATATATGTATATAGGCATAGATATAAATTTTCTCCTTTTTTTAGGAAATTACGAACAGCAAAAAAGTTGTAATTACTGAAACCGTGCAATAAATCGTAGGGCAAGGGGTTAATCCTCTGTCGTCGAAGATCAATCAAAATTTTCATAGGCGAAAGATTCGCCTATGTTGTTTCAGGCATGAATTAATCTAGAAAAATTCACTAAAAGATATCGATATTAACTCCGAAGTTTAAATATTGACAACAGATGGACAAAATTTGGACCGTATTCGCTATATTGGTTTTTCGAAGATTCTTCTTCCAGAATTGGTCTATAGAATTTGTTGTATTCGATGCTAGACCAAACGGTGGTAGACACGTCGATTCTGAAGTGCTCGGTACGAGAGATTGTCCGGGATTGATGGACACAGACAAAGAGACCGAAGGGGTTTTTATTTGACAAATATGATTCCTGCGTAGACAATGAACCCGGTAAACATCGACGCACTCAATATGCCAGTTTTTCAAGATACACGTCTATCTTCCGGCTATTCGGTCGGCTGATTGGCCTCGTACCAGCCATCACGCTGCGCCGACAATTGAAACGGAGACTTATGGTTTGTCATTCTTCGCCGGTGTTCCGTTTCGTTCAGCTTTCAACGTGCATCCACATTTTCCCTTAACTTTACACGGTGTCTAGCCGTTCGACAATCTCCTTAAGGCCCGCTGCACACATGCGTTTTTCTAACGTGCGGCGACCGTGCGGCGACCGCAATTGCGGTTCAGTTGAAAGGCGTCCACTTTGTTTAACATGCGGCGACTGCGATTTTCACTGCGTTTTCTACTACTATCGAAGATGGAGGTGTCCCAAAAAAAAGCGTAGAGTATTTGCCTATTGTGTATATAAATACTATTGTTGCAAACAAAGAAGACGGTATTGGGTGCACCCTTTATCGATTCAAGATTTACACGAGGTAGATTTGCTACATTCTTTGCTGATTTAAGAGAAAATTCAGAAAAATTCTTTAATTATTTTCGAATGAGTGTTCATTCATTTGATGAACTGTTAGACAGAATAACAGAGAGAATCGTATCACAAGATACATGGATAAGACATGCTGTAACTCCAGTAGAAATGTTAGCTGTAACTCTAAGGTACGTAAATAGAATCGAGGTATAAAGATGGAAAGAGGAGAAGTGGAGTAAGGTGGCGAGATATAGATTAGGAAATATTGGGAGAGGGGTGGGAAATATTGGGAAGAAGAAAATGGCAGACAGTGCAGAAGGTGTAGAGAAGAGGAAGAAATGTGGGAACATGTGCTGAAAATATGCAGGGAGGAAGAAGGAGTTCGATGTCTAATAAAGTATCATCGTTTATGTCGTTCATTTTGCGGCAGAATGACGGAGTGCATCGACCGATATGCGATAATGTAATGACGATCGCATATGCGATTGCGGCGACCGTGCGTTCCTTTGGGAAAATGCGGAAAATATTGCACACAAGAGCGGCGTACGTCGCCACAATTACGGTTCGAACAAACGTGCAGCTTCTAATAGATTTCATAGTACTTCAGACCGCAATTGCAGCGGACCTAAGTCGTGTCGTTCCTTATTTCAGTGGTATTATTTAATACATCGAAATAATGAATATTTACGAAATTCTATATTGCAGTTTCGGCGAACGCACAGTCCCGATAGACTTCACGGTAGCTTGTACAGAAAAATTGTTGGAACAGAATGAAATAAAGAAGAATCTATAGTTAGAGGATGCCCGGATGAAAGGGAAGCATTGTTCGCCGAAAAATCCAAGCATCCCCTGTTCTCGAGTGGTCGCCGCCTAACACGGTCTTATCTGTGCATAATAGAAATTAGGGAAACCCGGTGACCCTAGCGATTTCACGGCGCATAAAGGCACAAAAGTCGCTCGATCGCCGGATGAAATATGGTTCCTTGCAGGTGCATCCACCCCATCTCCTAGCTCCCGATCCCGTTCGATGCATTGTCCGGGATATGTGACACTAACGCCGTCCGTGTAATTATGCCGATACGGTTCCAGGCGTTGTTTCGTGACCGGGGACGACGAGCAACCCTCTAAACACCCTTCGGTCACGCATCGAGGGGGTGAGACACTGCATCCTAATTCATGCTGACAATTTCTCGGGGGTTATCCTATTACTATCGTATCCTAAAAAGTGAGTTGCAGAAACGCTAATGTTCGTACGATGTAAATAATTATTGTTACGCTGGATTTTTCGGTAATTTGTTATCGTCGTGTTCCATGGTTGGAAATTATTTTCGGAAAACGGTAAATTGTTCTAAAACCGGTGTATATTTTGTTCTCAGCGAAAGAAGGACCTCTTTCTAATAGCGAGCTGTCTGCACGTGGCTCGTTGCTCACCCATTGGTCACGCGTAAAAGGGGTGTCTCTGCATCATAATACGCATCGAGAGGATCCTTGGAGCCGGTTGCGGCATGGAGATTCACGGAAGGGTGGTTCGCATTTAAAATTACCGTCATTGATTATAAATTGTCCGATCCGAGCCGTACAACTTGATCAGGGGAACGCCAATGAGCAAACTGCAGTCATTTTTCCATACCAAATAGTAGTAGAAAAATAGGAAATTAAACAAAACTTTTTAGAACCTTTCGACGAGCTGACTTTAAACATAATTGCTCTCGTATTTGATAACCACATACATTGTAGATTTTGTGGATTTATGATCACAATGGATAAGTACAATTTAATACGGTCCAGGGAGTTCGAAAAGATGAGCAGGTCACTGGAAGGAACGTCGAAGCAGCAGCGACACCCGCGAGCCTCGAAATTCGAAAAATTTCGAGACATTTTTTTGCCAATTGAGGGGTCGAATTGCTCAAAGGAACCCATCGCGAACGGCACGTGTCCTCGGACCTGTTCCCTACCCTGGTCTTCGCGGCATTCCTGACGTCGACCCTAGATAAAATGTAATAACGCCTCCTCTTCAGGCTGCCGCGTACGAATCCATCTTTCGTTAACGAGGGTGGAGGCTCGCGATTGCGTTCCAGGAATGCGTGATGACTACTTTGCCAGGAATGCGCCGCGGCGTCCATACGCCCACACCCCGGTGCGATGGAAAACAGCTGTGCTACAGAGTAACCGGGATCTAGTTCGTCGACGCTTTTTATTTCGATCGAAGAGAACGATCGGTCGAGTCTGTAACGAAAAATATTTATCGCCAAGTCGTGCTTACAAGTTGTCTGTTTTAAATTGCGCCTGCTCGTTTTTGTGGGAAATGCATAAAAACCGAAGTCTATTCGTCATCTTTCGAGTCTGCGATCAAGCAGGTACACATGTCGCCGGATGATACTAATAATTAGACTACGGATTTTATATAATTATCACAAAAATGACTAGACGCGATACAAAAATTTGAACGTGTTTTTATTATTTTAATAATCGTGGAATACAAAAACATTTGAAGCCGTGGTATGTAGGTTCAGCGTTGACATTCAAAAGTCGGAGAGGAACGTTTCGCGGATTTTTCAATGTTTCTCGGCAGGGTGGCGGATATCAGTGACTTTCGGTGCACCCCTGGAAAGTTCCCCCGCCGCGTCGCGCCGCGCCACGCCACGCCACGCCACTCCACGCCACGCCGTACCTTCTGATCCTGCTCCTTTTTGTCGTTCGATAAAGGACACTCCGTGGAAACGGGAGGAGCGAGAGGAATGATTCCGATTCACTCGATACTTTTTTTTTCCTTTGGCGCGTCGTGTTTCTCGAGGAATTCTTTGAGGATCATGGAGAAGTAGCGTTACCGATGCAGAAACAAGGGAACGTATTTAAAATCCTTTTCGATTGTCCACCAGGAAATCGAATGTCAGCGATAGAAACAACGTCGGGGAAGTAAAAATACAAAACGGCTACAGAACACGTACCGAAACTGAAATATTATACGAAAAAGATGAAGGACCGAAAAAAGGTTAGAGAAGGTGTTTGAAGCGAAGACTGCGTATACGAACGGAATGAAAAAACAGGAACACAAATGTTACAATTTTTTGATAAAAAGTATGAACAAAACGGGGAAACTGGAACACCGATTTGAAAATTTCATGCAGGATTTATGCAGAAAGTAAAAGGAAGCAGCAATACGATAACCAGTTTGAATAGAAAGCAAAAAATCCAATTGTCAATTGAATAATTTTAAAGAAGGCAACTATTTAATTATTCATATTCCTTATGAATACATTCTCATCTCTTTGGAAGTCAAATCGTACTCCACGCGAAATCTTTTACATTTTCCCTTCGTTCTTTTCTCCGGACATTTCGAGCGAGCCTCCTCTCCCGCTGCTGCCATTTTACAGTTATATCGCGACGATCATAATTTATTCAAAGACCGTGCATCGCTCGATTCTTTCCTTTACCAATATTTTAAATTAGAAATATGAAAGATCTCGAATCCGTTGGTAAGGAATTTTATTTCTTTGACAAACAGTGAGTCACTTCGATGTCGTATCGACGTATCGCATTCGCATATGCTTTCGAGATAACGATTAGATGCATAAATCGTTATCTGATTTTTGCTTGCTCATCCCAGCGAATTATATTTTTATCTTCCGTGGACATTGCTTGTTCAGTTTCGCACAAAATTTTGCAATTCTTATGAAATAATATTATTCATCTTCGTATTTCTTTACGCGAAACTGGAAGATAATCTCTATGAAAAATACAAGTTTCCAATTGATTTCCAGTATTGAACAAGCAATTCGAAAAATTCTAATTCGCATAGAGACGTCTACGGTTTATTGGCAACACCTCCATCCCCTAAATCCTGCAATTGCTACCCTTGAAAATGAAGGCTGTATCTTCTCCGCGACAAGTAGCGCGCGAGACAACAAAAGGAGTTCACGGACGATCGTTCGCGATTAGCCTGATGGGGATCGATCGATGGACACCGATCTAAAAAGCAGGATCGGTGTCCCGTGATGCCGACAAGTTGTTCCTGGGACTGGTAGCCAACAATCGTGGAATCGTGCAATCGTGCAATCGCGTATCCTCGCACGAGGCGAGGGACGGCCACGCGCCGGCACGTGTAGCGTGTTCAAGCGCGCGTAAAATCGGCCTTTGAACTTCTGAACTCGCTGTTAATCGCGATCTAACGCTCACCTTTGCCGACAGCCAACACGGAGATCTATTTTTCGGCCGGAAATCGGCTCCGAGGGGGTGAATTCCAATCGCGCGCGAATCAAAATCTCTTCTCGCGGGGATCCGAGCGAAACGGAGCGGATAGGAGCGGAGAGAAGCGGATCCGAGCGGAGAAACGCCGCGCCGCGCCGCACCGCGCCGGAGGGCCGGTTACAAGGGCTGCTCGGGGCTGAAGGGACGAAGGGCTGGTTGTTTGCAGAGTGGCTATATTGTAAGTCCGGCCCGACGTCGAAACGTCGACTCGATCGTGTCCCTCGGTTTTTGTTTACCCCTTGTTTTTATTGCGATCTGCGAAGACGACCGCTTATGGACCAGCGAAGGTCCGCGATAGATAGCCTGGCATGAAAATCGACGCGACGAAGGTACTTAACAATAAACTTGGCTAATATTTATTGAAATCTAAGAAAAACTGCATTTTACAGGAGAGACAATTTCAAGAATTGTGGACAAAGTGCAAAACCTGTCGAGAACTCTGCAAACCGGATGATCCCGAGGTGTGAAAAACGCTTGTCCACGGTCCCCCGAGCGCATTCAACGAGTTCACGGTACCTTGTTCGCCAACCATACGTTCGTTCTAAGTGATATCTCGAAGATCGATCAACAGGGAACGAAACCGTTTGAAGTTTCAAGCTCCCGGGCGAGTTTGACTTCTGGAATGGGGTTCTCTCGACGCGGCGGGGCGCGGCGTGTTCCCGACCTCGGTACAGTTTCCCATGGGCGTAGGAGAGCACGTGATGCGCTCGCGACACGTGACGTCTGTCAATACGATACATTCATGGGCTCCCCTAGCCCTCGTTGAATAGGAAGAACGATCGAGCCGAAGATCTGTTCGGTGCGTTCGCAAACGAGAGCAACTATTTGCAAAGTGACCGGGTTTCCCGAAATTGCCTGCACCGCCGGCGCGGCGCGCTGCGAAAACAAGGGGCTCGCGGGAACCTGGGAACCGTTCTTCCGGCAAATATACAGGATCCGTGGCGATTTCGATGATTTGTCCAGTTTGTAGCGACGTGGCTCGATTGAATCCGTGGGCGAACTCGTTGGTTCTATTGAAATCCGCTTGGACGAGTTCACCGACTTGGTCGCTGGAGAACAGATTTTTCTCTGCAGAATTCAACAAGCTTAAAGTTGAAATATCTCTTAAATTATTAAGTTTTCCACATATATAGCTTAATATTTTTTTTTATGGAAAATCTAAGAAACGTTTAAAGCAGCAAATGAACTATAGATTCGAGTACTTTGTTCACGTTCATTGAAATAATAAATAAAGTGCTCGAACGAAAGCACGAATGCTTGGAAGAACAATTATTCTGTATGGCAGTGCAATTGCCGAGCGACGAGATAAACGGAGAGCCGTTCGTTGCGACGGGAAAAGTCGGCAAAAAGAGGGAACAGCGCGTTCGATGTGCCAATGGGAACGTATTATGCGAGTAAAACCGGTGCGACGCGACGGTCGCCGGCGATCGGGATTTTGAGAGGCGGCGGTCAAACACGAGGCCAGCAATGAATAAATATTGTTCTTCGGGAAAATCACATGAGCACAGCGGCGGATTCATATCCTGCCGATCACGGTTGCGATACAAACAACCGGCGCGGCGCGGCGCGGCGCGACGACGCGACGCCACCGTGTGCTTTTGTCCTGATTGTTTTTCGTTTTATACGGTGTAACGTTGCTTTCGCGCAACCACCATCGGTTGAACCGCCGTGCCGCACCGCGCCGGAAAAGCTGTTCGGAGAGAAATTGATTTCCGGTTTCACGAACAAATCATCCCTGTTTTCAAAATTTTTGTTCGATTATGAGCTTTTCTAGCATAGTTATTCGGAAGAAAATTGATAAGCAAGCTCATGGTAGATGAAGCTCGTTAGCAAATAGGAGGTCGGTCAGAATTCTTACGATTTACATATACACAGGCTCACGAAAGTATTCGTACGGCCTTTAGAACAGAATAACTTTTTTACAATTGTACGAAACGATTTAGTAAACGTTTAAAAAAATTTTCGAAAAAGTAATTGATGGAAATTACATGCAAAAATAAAAAAGGCACTTTTTTAAACATTTCTATTTGGACCCACAATGAAAATTTAAAATATGCGCTTTGCAGATCTACATTAGATATACCTTTTTCTAAAACTTTCATCCAAATCGATTAACATAGACGTGAGTTACAAGCGGTTAAAAGTGGTGAAAATAGTAGTTTAACAAGACTTTGGGTCAGACTCTGCTTAAAATCCAAATTCGTACATCTTTCGATGCGTGTTGTTCTTTCCTGAATCAACCGCTTTCGATGAAACCTTCAGCACGTGTACAACTAACATAGATCTATAAAGCGCATATTTTAAATTTTCATTGTGGGTCCAAATAGAAAAGTTTTAAAAAGTGCTTTTTTTATTTTTGCAATGTAATTTCTATCAATTACTTTTTTCGAAAATTTTTTTACACGTTTACTAAATTATCAGGTCGTTTCGTACAATTGTGAAAAAGTTATTCTGTTCTAAAGGCCGTACGAGTACTTTCGTGAGCCTGTGTACCTGTGTGGCTATCGGTGGGTCAGTTCGAAATGTTTCCATCAGTTGTATAGCATTGTTTCAATAGACATTTATTAATTTCAACGCAACACTATGTTTTTTAATTGACTCGATACTAAGCTACGTCGAAGGTCCTCTAAAATTAAATAGAAAATTTTTAAAAGTTCAGAGCCGTAGAAAATTTTAGACTGTTAAATATGAGAATTTTGAGGTTTATGGACAAGTGGCGTTGTTTAATTTCTGGCGAAGATAGCATGTGCTATTCGCAGTCACCAAATACGGGTCACAAATACGAAGTCGCCGACAGTTGAAGTTGAAAGTCGAATGAGGTCCTCGAGGGACAAGTCGGACTCGATCCTCATGTGTGAAAATCAAATATCGGCGCCGCCCTTCGGCAAGGAACTTTATTCATAAATCGCGAACGGTGAATGGCGGCGGTGTTTGCCGTGCCCAGATATTAACTGTATCTGTGCAGTGCCCACTGGGCTCAGGATATTATGACCGTTCTCGGGGCATAATTAGTAATCCCTGGCACGTGACGCGCACGTGACTGCGGCTCGCACGGCGTACACCTTCGACCAGAAGGGCGGTTTCGGTTATGCAGCGGGATACGGACCCGGGGGGATGATGGCCGTATAGGAGACTCGTAGGTCGCGTGCATCTTTAAATACCCTAGTTCATAAATATACCCGGCGATATTCCATTCAATTAAGCCTGTCGTCGGCGATCGGCTCGATGAAATTTCATTAGGCACCAGAGATTCTTAGGAATTCTTTTTATCCGCTTTTCCGTGGCCTGAAACATTGCTTCTTCGACTGTTACTTGTCATCGTTTAATCGTCTGTATTATTAATTTTTTTCAATTTTCCTGTCTATCGTATTCGGTGTCTTTAATTTAAACTGGACTTCCAAGAACAGTTCCTCGATCAACACTAATTTTAAACAACATACCATACGTATGTCTATATTGCTTGTCCGAGTAAAAGGAAAATTTAAGAAATGCCACAGAGTCGCATATTGTTTTAAACATCGTCAAAGAATGTTGAACGTAAATACAAAATAATAACACAAAATAATAAACGTAAATACAAAATGCATCGACAATTTCAATCGGCTTTTACATAAAATGAAAAATTAGCATGACCACTTGCATACTTTCACTGTCTAACTTGCGTTTCGAGTTCCAGGTCTGCGCCGATGTTACAAACGTAAACAACAGAGAACTTTTAATTACACGACGAGGCGGTCGAGCCCAGCCCAGCAACCCTACGCCGCGTCTCGAAAATATCATAAACGGGAGAAAAGCTCCCTCCCCTCCTAATTCCTCAGAATTTGTTTCAACAATCCCTCGAAACGAAGTGGGAGAATTCCTACCGAAATCATCCCCCGTGGGTTTCAGAAAATAAAAAACAGGAATAAATTGACCGCACCCCAGAAAAAGGAGAAACCGAAGGACCCGACGCGACGCAACGTTGCGTTGGTCCTGCGGATCAACAGGCTTCGGCAAGGAGCTGCTCGGACAAATTGCAACTCCGGTGTTTGTCTCTCTGGATGGCGACCAAAACTAGGCGAATTTTTACGAGCGCGGTCCCCCGTCAGAATTTCATCTCCGTGCAATATTCCCACCGCGAGGGCGGTCTCGAAACGGTCATTAATTATTTATGTGCGGCGAGACGTAACGATCGCGACGCGTGTCGAAGCTTTTAGCGGCTCCGCCACCTTTACACCTTCTGATCGCCACCGAGGAATCATCGTCGACGACTTTATTATACTGTTCCGTGGGTTCCCGTTCCGCCCCCGTTACCTCCATTTTGCTAGATACGAACCGACCTGGTTTACACGATCATTTGCTCCTCCTAGTTTCAAAACAGTTGTCGTTGAAAGTACAGATCGCTCAATTTTTAGGAGTGGGGTCAACGATCAACTTTAGTTACGTTTCAGATAAAATGAGCGAATGCGTTTCACTGGGGCACGGTTTAATTAACACTTCCGCGATCCGATATCTCGAGTTCGATTGCGACGCGAACGATAACGATGTATGGACAGCTTTTCCGTTCTCAGGAGATGAAATATATTCTGACGATTACGCGTTATCCTTATCTGAAAACATTAACATATGCCCGGGACGGAGCGGCGCGGCGCGGCGCGGCGGTCCTGGGATTAATGAGACGGCAATAAAATCGGAGCGGAGCGGAGGGGAGAAATCGTCGCGCTAGAAATCTCATTTCGAATAATAATATTCTGTGTGCCCTGACAGCGAGACTATTTAATTACCATTTTGCAAAGAAATCTTCGGCCGATACGTAAACGACTATCTTAATTTAAACAAGAAAATACAAACTTTAATTTTGATATTTTATAAACTTCACTTTCGTAAGTTGAACACACTTTTGCGAAAATATTTGGTACTTTTCCGTTAGCCGGGCACAAAAAAATAATGTAGAATTCCACCAAATTTCTTCAAATTCTCAAGGACATCGCCGTATTCTGGAAAAACCAATAATTATAAGCATTCTTTTTGGGTAAAACTATTTTGTTTACAATTCATTAATATTTTGTTTTGTCATTCGTTTCGCTTAGCGACTTGGCTCGCGTTTGGTTCTACATTTTTTTTTTGCTCCCGGCTGACGGAAAACTACCAAATATTTCTTCCTACGATCGACTTCTTAACATTCGATCAAGAAATCGACGTGAAAAATCGATTTATTTCGAATGCGATGCGTAGCGTGTAGAATCTTGGAAAATATACATATGTATACGTATCTTCTATTCGGGTGGCTAGATTCGATGCAGCTAGAGTTTTATCTAGAAATATAGCGTGCTTCGATGTAAAGACGTTGCGCGAGCGGCTCTAATAATTTAATTACTCGGTGTATCGGTAAAATGATTCGCAACGGAAGGGGTTGAGAAAATGGAGTTTCCTCAAGTCGGACGGTGTAAAAATGGCGTCGCGTCGGCAGAACAGAGCGGAGGCCTTGGTCTCTGCGTATCGAGCGACCCTAGCCTGGTACAAGGGATCAACATGAGCTTAACGGCAGGCGCCAATATACCTAGCCACCCCCGCACCCCCGCATACCGACCAAGCCGTCAAGCTGTGGTATTAAACGGGGCATGCGTGAGGTCCACGGTGGTCGGTCACGTGTACGTTTCCAACTACCACCCTCTGAAACCCACCCCCAGCTGAGCTGTGCGTACATTCTTACGATTTCTAAGGAAGCGTTGCCTTCGCCCGACCACCGGCGAACAATTAAATTAAATACGAGCGTTTGCAGCCAGCGTACCGAGGCGAGGGTGGCTACATTATTGCGAGCATCTTTCGCATTTGCAGGGAAACTTTTTCATCTTGCTTATGGACTTAATTGAAAACTTCGCTTCGCTTAATACTTGGACCTACGATCTTATTCGCAGCTATGCCTACGGAACCTATCGTCCACGAGTAGAGTGTGGTTCTTCGTGAAAAATCAAAATAAACGATCAAATTGTTCCGAAGGTTAATACGAGTAATATCGTGGCTCGACCTGTTCCATTTCTAAAAAATTCAACAAGATACGTTCGATTCGATCTCATTGTCAGTCGTCAAACAATGAGAATCTTTCATATCCGACGGAGCTTGTAATTCGCATTCGTTAATTAAACTTTTTCCACGGTGTGTAACTGGAACTCTCATAGACAGCCGTGCGATCCGCACGGTAAATTTTCAACGAGAGATCGAAGATGGCGTTCTTTATTAATTGTTCGAATGGGAAGAAACGGGAATTTTATCCGCGGTAGCTTCATTCCGATCGAATCATGAATATTCTAACGCGAATTCATAGCAATATTGAAATCAAGAAGGATAATAAAAAAATTCCCTCTGCTCCGGGGGCATATATTTGCAATCCTTTCGAGAAATGAATCCAATCCCGAAGAAAGAAGGAAATTCCAAATAATCCGTTCCGGTTTCCGGATTCGTTCCTCGATTGATTCTCCATTTGCGACGAAAATAAAAAAGAAATCGATCCTTTTTTTTCACAGTCTCGCTGGAATGTTCCGAGCGTTCTCTCGCGATTAATACATATTTCCTGTTTAATAATAATAACGCGACTATTTTTATTACGCGACATTATTCGCTCTTTGTCCTATGTATGTACAATAGGCCGAATTGCAAAATTTCACTTCCACTGTCATCGACGATGACGGTTACGTTTGATATTCCAGTCGTGGGTTCCCTTGCTTTTCTCGAACTTGATTCAAAAAGTTTTATTTTAATTTTGCGAGAAGCGTATTTATTTCTTTTTGTTGCCGCGAAGGTAAAATTAGCTATCGGAGAGCATTCGAGGCCGGTGTAAAAGGTTCCTTTGACTACTGAATTTTTCGAATTCGGTTCGGTGAACCTTTCCGCTTTTTAATTTCGCGAGGAACGCGTTATTTGCCGACTGAACGCCTCGAGTGAGCTGCGAGACATATCTTAGTTATTTAGAACATGACGTCAACCGATGTTTAAGGGGAGATGCTTCTTTCATCCCACAGAGTTCCTGCGAGGGGGCTTAATTAAAAATTGTTTTAATGGCATCGATTGCTGTACAGACTTGATAAAAGTTGCTTGGACAATTACGATGATCGAACCCTGAATTTTTATAATTTTTCAAAATATAATTCATTACATGAAATATTAATTTGCAACAAACGTTAAACTTCTAACAGTTTTTTTTAATATAACTGTATATACAATGTCAGATATTGTATGAAACCATATAAAGGTACTTTCGTAGAAAAATATTAAATTCATTCATTCGCGTGAATAAAACACGCATAATGAAAGAGGCGTTAAACCAGACGAAATTCTTTTGTAATTTTTATAATATAAGAAATTACAAAGAAATCGTTACGGTACTATTCGGTGGTTCTAAATGATCCATTCTACCTTATTTAATATATTTCTTCGGGTCCAGAGATCACCGAAGGGTGTAAAATCGGAACGAATCTTTTCGCAATTTTTACAGGAAATTAAAAAGAGGAGTTGCCATGACTGTCCCAGGGTGGTTCCAGAGTGAACGGTGAGACAGTTTCGCGGTATATTCCCTTTCGGTCCCTGGACTCTAGCCTGTGCTGTAGCATTGTATAAAGCGCAAGCCTCGTCCTGTAGTAGGAGCCTCCCTGCTCCTCCTCGCCGCACTATTGACGGGAGTTTTAATAAAAGTACCCCCACCAGGGCATGGCTGAACGTCGCAGTGGAAAGGACCCGGTGAACGCGGAGCCAAGAAGATATTGGGTAAAGCAAAGATCGTAAGGACACTTACAGACATCAGGCCCTGGCGAAATTTCAGAGGAGATTGAGACCACCGCGCCGCGCCGCGCCGCGCCGACGCGACGACGTTCCCACGGTAATCGTAATTTTCTTCGTAAAGATAACAACCAGAAAAATTCGGCGATCCCTTTGCCACCCAGCGAAACCGAACATTGCCTGAACAATTTACCAAAACGATCCTTCAACAAGTCCTTCGATAAAAATTCCAAATTCTGTGTCACGATTCCAAATGAATCGATAAAAATTCACAATTTTATGAAATTATATTCACTCGTTTAAAAAATTAATATCGCAAATCTCGACAAACTTCAAAAATTTTTATCTACATATACAATTTTTATTATCCATATGTATACATACGTGCATTTATGAAAACAAAAATATTTGATAAAATAGTAGACGCATTTATGAACTAAAACAGATGAGAAAATAACGAGAGTACAAGAAGCTCACGACGGCCGCCATTTTTCTTGCGTTGAATATCTCCCTACGTCTCCAACTTGGAACTGAAACCTCAAAAAGTTTGAGCGATTTTTGTAAATTTTTTGATATTACTGGCAGCATCGAACAGTTTAATGATTTATTTTAAAGAATGATGCGTATCGAGGACCTGGTTTATCAAGGATCCCAATGGAAGATGTCGCGTCGCGTCGGACACGAAAGACCGCGTATTGCTCAACGATCTGAGAACGCAAATAGGAGTAACAGAGGGATTAAAACAGTTTGTGGTCAAACACAGAAGGCTCCGCGTTGAATGGTGGAAACGGTGGATCGCTCGTGCGAGGAAGTGCACCGTGGCTCATTGTGCAGGATCCACGGGAAACGGGGCTCGTCTTTCTATGGGATCGACGATGCGTCATAATGGTCGGGTGGTGTGTATTCAAAGGGTGATTTGCCACCTTATATTCCGCGGCATCGGACCGTGATCTAGAGACGATTCACGAATCGGGAATGAATCTTTCGACGATGAAGCGCCTTCTGCGCCCACGTTCGTCGGCGAGTCGACGATTTACCCGGTGGGCTCGTACAAAATCAATTTCGCCCTTCAAACTACCATACAGACAAAAAAACGCTCTTCAAACTGTAAAACAGTTTGGTTTGCAAACATTGTATCGAGATTATCATTTAATTCCAAGTGCTTCAAAGCTCCCAGCAAGTAAGGCGTCAAGAAGAAAGATTTAATCAGAAAATTAGCCGCAATTCTGGTGAACGGATGATTTTTCTCGATACCCATCCGGTGAACCTGTTCAGGGCAAAGAAAAGTTCGTCGAATCGATACATAAGCAAACACAGTGAAGTTTGTGTGTATAATGTCGTGTCAGATCTATGGGGCTAATCGGTGGAGCATGTCAGCTGTGTCCACAGTGACACTTTTCTGGTGTATATGTAGAACCGTCGGTAGCCGACTTGTTCACTGACCGACAGGTGTGCCGTCCGCGAGTCAGCCTCACAATTCATCCTTTTCGATGATCTCCCAACTAATTTTCATTACGATCCCTCCTACGCTATCTACACTACTCCCACACTGTTTACACATTGTACATCGTATACATAGAAATCTTCAGAAATTCCCAAAATACACAGCTTCATAAAATCAATCGCTAATATCGGTCAGCTGTGTCTTGCGGAGAATAAATGGCTCTCGTATTTTTAACCGAGAATCGATTAAAATATTCTGTGGATATTAGCGAGAGACAAAATCATAATTTAGTAGAAAATACAATAACGAACCAATAGGTGAACGGAGGAAAAATGCGAATTATAGAACATAAACATCGGACACCGTATCTGTTAACATACATATATTAATTCGGTAGACACGACGAAGGAGGTAAATTATACGAAGCGACGTCGTACCGCATAAAAATGTTCAATTCAACATGCAGACAAATTTAAAAGTGTGCCCATCGGGCAGTACAGCATTGTTAAGGGTTAAATCTCGGCAATTAATTCGCGATTAGCCCGAAAAAAATCGTCCAGTCGATAATCCCGGCTTAGCAGAGGTAAAGATTGCGTGTGGCAAAGTTTCGAGAGCGGATTGAGAACCGTCGTGAAATATTTCCATGGCGCATGTCAGTCTCCCGGGGGTTGGAATATGAAACGGTGCGGGGGCGGAGCCCGCGAGAACCCGCATGGCTTCGCCCCCGTATTCCCTTTTCCGTCGTTCCTCGAACAATAACCTTTAACCTTATCTTACTTAGGCGTTAACTTCGGCCGAACTTCCAGATACAGGTAAAGTTCATTCGACTTTAATGTTTCGCGCGGATTAACAACCCACGCCCACCGCGGAGTATTTATTCATCGGTGTTCCGCGTTCCGTCGAAATATGGGACACATTCTACCAGCGCGGCGTGGCGGCTTCCCGTTTCTACCCAACGGTGAAGACGACGACGGGTTTCCCAGGTGTCCTGCTCCGATTTTGTTGCCAATAACAAAACTCCGGGTGATTGTACTTTTTCGTCATTGAAAGACAAGTGTGTTTACAACTTTCCTCAAAAGAGAGTCTCTTGTATAGAACTCCAAGTTTCTGCGAAGGAACGATGAATTGTTCGCTCTGTGATAACGTCTTCTACAAAAATTTACTTTAAATATTCTTCATATTTTCCGTTGGACGGAGTATAGATATTTAGAGTATAAACAAGAATGTAGACAGGAGTATATGTATGTAGATAATTTTCAGATGCAGTAGGCATATGTATATTGTCGGTGATAGTTGGAGCCGGAATGGAGAGAGTAAACCGATCAGAGTATGCGTAATGTGATTTAAACGTCACCCTAACGAGATCGGAGCCACCCCCCAAGTTCGAGTCGGGGCGCGAAGGGTGCAAACGATTAATCCGTGACTTTTGCGTTTCCGATCGAAGTCCCGGGATCCTTGGCTGCAGGAACGAGTAGACGAGGGTCCCAGCTGTCGACGGGGCAGCGGCTGCACGTACAATATCGCCGTGGCTTTTGGGGGATCCAAGATGACGGTCCTTCCGTCGCGTCGCGTCGCGTCGCGTTACGGCCGGGGTTACCTACTGGCGTCAGCTTGCGAGGGAAGAAACAAACGACTGACCCTGCCTCGCCGCGCCGCAACGCGGCCCCCTTGCAGAAACCGGGAAAAACTGTCCTCTCCGAAACGGATTATTGGTGTATCAGCAATACGCTTACTCGAATTATAGGAACCGGGAAGGGTCCGTCTTATTGTCTCACGGATCCCCGGAAACACGAGGTGAGAATTACTTGGACTAGATACTGCTATCCTATTTCCGAGAAGATGAACAGCGAATTGTGCTCTTTATAAACTTTAACGCTGTCACATACCCCGGATATGGGTTATGATGATTTTAAGTGAAATTTTAATAAGTTGTAGGTAATAATTGAAGAGAGCGGGTACCACAAGTGAAATTATCCTGCATGTCTGACCGAAACTAGTAGAGTAGAACAACGGCTATCTATTCTCTAGCCTACAGGAAGCTGTATTTCTTTATACTCTATTATACGTATGTATTGTATCTTACTGTTAAACAGCTCGACTGTAAACGTATCGCATTTAATTTTCGTTAACAGTATCCAATAAACGTTTCACGTATAGCGATTGGGACTGTGTTCTGCAAGTGTATATGGTAATTGTTAGGCGATGATTTGTTACAGTCAGATGCGATCACAATCTCTTTATTTTTCACTTACGAATCTTACGGCTAGATTTACATAAAATATAATTAATCGATACAACTGCGCATAGTATACTCTTAACGTCAAGAAAAATATATTGCACGTATGCTACATCTGTGACGCTTCGCGTCTCGGTGACTGCTGCAGAAACCTACGGGACATCCGAGGGAGAGGAAAAATGCATTTCCGCGCGCTAAGCTCTCTTTCTCTCATCGACGATGGACTGTAATCCCTAAGATCATTCTTGAGAAACGAAAGACTTAATTATTCTTGCGAACGACAAATTCGTTCGGTCCCAAAATGTTCAAAATGTCTACGGACTCGCTTCCGTTTAACCGAGGAGTCATTTGCTGTTCAAAGTTACATAATGCACACTCGTCAATAATTATACAGGCTGCCCTATTCGCTGAACTGTTAAATAATTCTTTTATACAGCAAAAAATCAACTGATTCGATCTCCCTAATCCAACATCCGATCTTTTTTCTTATACGTATAATTTCTGTAAATACAATAGAAATTATTCTTGACGATTGTTGTACCAAATATAGAGTTTATTAAAATTGAAATCTCGTTAGTCAGAAGAATGAAAAGAGACCGAATCGCGTTCCAAGCGATCGATTCTAATGGGACAACCTGTATAAATAAATGTTCTGTTTATGAGAACATTCAAAAAGTTTTCATCCCTCGAAAAGTTCAGTTGTACGTTCGTTTCTCGAAGGAACAGAGATAGCAACACTTTGATAAATGCATGAGACGCGAGTGCTTTCTGAAACGAATGACAAAAAAATATCTCGAGGTTCTTCGTGCAACGTGTGAACAACGAAAAATATGCACACCTGATCGAACATCGTTACTACATAACAAATGTTCGCGGCGTTGCAGCGTCGATTCTGTTCGCACCCTGTGTAAATTGTTATCGAGGTCTCGTCCTCTCAGCCGCTCTCTCGTCCGTAAAAAATATATACACAGCTGTCGAGTTTATTTACACGCGTACAAATAAATAAATTACGTCATATAGAAATACTTACTATAAGTAACGGTGTCGTCTATGCAAGAATATATCTCTAGGGGGTAAATTCATGGTTCCGTCGAACTTCGTCGACGTTCTACATGTATTCTATGTATATCGTTAACCGGTACACAGTTAATACATTTACAAACACATTCATCCATAAAATCGTCGTTTTCGCAGCAGCGAGTGGTGAAACTCATGGTTGTGTTTCTCGGGTGTGGGGATGGGGCACAGAGATGGGCAAATTAATTAACTCGGAACGAGTTTTCTAATTGTAGATTCGAGCCGTTCTACTTCGGGCTGTCTAAACACACACGTAGACGTCGATCGATAGTAAATAAATAGCTGATTGGGGCACGTTTAGGTAACTACGTACAACCTCTAACGTGGAACGCGTACAATTATTCCCATCGAGTCTTTGCCGTCTAATGCTTGCTTACACTTTGTAAAATCATAATATATTATCGCGACGGATCAAACGATTAGAGCAAAATGCTTCAATTCACGAGATTACATTCGAAAAATCAATTTTTAGATGAATATCTATTTAGGTACATTGAATTTCTGCTATTTTTATCAAGTATTACTTTGCAAATACATGGTCAACAACGTTACACGTAGTAGGCAACATCGAAGCATGGGTGATAAATAGTCGCAGATTCTATGCGCTTAATAGCAAAATATGTATATAAAATGAAATACAACACTATGGCATTAGAAGAATTTAGAAATGTTGAAAACAAAAAATACATTTTTATTTCGTCTCTGTTTCGAACGATCAACTCGAGAATTTTTAATTTTAGAGATCCACAGTAGTAAATATATGTATTTTTGTGTGGCTCCAATGGTTTGATTAACCGCTTCACGTATTCTGATTTTGGTGAGCAGAACCACATTTTTATAGACACGAGGATGAACCATTTACATATTGTACTTTCTATCGATGCTCGATGGAACAGGATGCTATGTATTTTTCACTCGAGTTACATTTTGCCCATTTCCGGTAAGAAGTACGCTAATTCAGGGTACTCGCCCGTCGGAGTAAAAAAATACAAGAGAAAGAGGGTCGGTTTCTTTTTCCAGGTGATTGTAGGCGCACACAAGGGGCTCGGGAGAAAACACAATGCCTCTTTAACGAGATTCTACCGCGGCCTCGTTTCTTTCTTGCAATTCTGCAATTCTGCGGCACGAAACGCCAACCGTTCGCCGCCTCGCATTAATATCTGCTCGGCCTCGAAAGACTGTTCTCCCTCTGCCACACAACACCAAAGACACTCTCCTCGGACACGCGATACTCGTTTCTTGGAATATTCCTAGCCGTGGCCGCAACGAAAAACGCAAAAATCCTGAAACGTCACTTTGTTTTTCTCAGGTCGAGAAACAACGGACAATGTGTACTGATTTATTTAGGGGCAGTACGAAAATAATCTCATTTCGAAGTACGATCTGTCGCAAAAGTCTACATAGAACTGTACAAATATTTAAGAAACAGACTAGACTTTTTTGTGAGCATTAATTCATTCGTTAGAATGTTAAAAGTAAACAGATTCAAAAAGAGCGTTGATGCTTTGTAAAACTTTGCATCAGAAAACATGACTAAATCGATCATCGGTACGATTGTGAAGATTATATTAAAATGTTCGATTCGCATTAAAACATCCAATTTTAAGCAACAAATAATTCAAAGTCTGTAATCTGTTCGGAGCTCTTGTCTTTTTCTATTAAATATTTATACGCAGATTTCCGCGAACAACTATACATACATTTAGTATGTTCAAAGCAACGTGTTTGGTTTAACTATAATTCGAGGGACTTGCTCGTGCTTGTTTTCCAAAGCGACGAGTTAAATCGAGTTGAGTCTACTTTTAAAGTTAGACGAGCAGTAGATAGAGACTCGAGTCCGCGTTATATCTACCTCTTAATCTTCTCTGACCACTCCGGTTCATCGAGGTACGCTTCGAATCTTGACAATTTGTTCAACTTTTAAAAAGACAAACGACAAGGATACAACCAGAAATAACAATACAAGAAAACAGCACAAGACACTCAAGTGGTAATAGAAAGTGTTCACAAATACTAAGCTTAGGTCCTCGGCATTACGGCCACGTGCTCCCTAACTCGTTCATCGACTCTCTCTCTCTCTCTCTTACTCTCTCTATTAATATCTTCAGGAACTTTCGTTATCGGGTCACACCTTCGATATATCAATTGATAAGGCAAACGACCACGCTCGACCATTTCCCTTTATACTTTATAGAAAACAATCGTGTCGAGAGAAACGCGAGTCGTGTCTCCGTGAAAAAATTACCTGACCTCGACGACTCTCAAAGCCAGCAAGCACCGCAACGATCATCGAGCAGATATCGTGAAAAATCTCATTCGACGCGACTGTTCATCTGAAACGAGAAGAGAAGTGACGCGCGCAAGTGTACATATTATATCAAAGGTTTCGCGATTGAAGCGAACGCTTCTGTGTAAAGGAGCGCTTTAGACGGAACTGGTCTTCGGTAAGGGCTTCAGCTTCATTTCGCGACGTTGCTCGTGGTAGTCCTGAAAACAGGGCACGATGCAGAGGTTCGTCTGGCACTCTGGACAATGGTACTTTGTCTTCCGCCGAAGTATCCTGCCGTGGGCGTCTATCGTGTTCCAACAATGATTGCAGCCCAGCGCTGGACCAGGACGCAACACAGGACAGTGACCCAGCCGCTGATCGCTCACTGTCTCTCCGATGTCCCTGCTTGTCGTCTGCGAACAAAATTTGTTGACGGAAATTTGTTTGCGTGAATCGTTGTTGTACATATATCGTTGACGCAGAGCTTCTTCGGCAGTTGTTACCTGAGGAGAGGACGAGCTTCGTCGGAGCTCGGTGGTCTTCACCCTGAGCCTCGAAGTGGACCCAGTAGCCTCGGTAAAAGCCGTCGATGGTTCGTCCGCCGTTTCCGATTCCGTTTTAACGACGGGTGCCGGTTCGACGACGATCGAGGGGCTGGTCGTCCTCCTTGGAAACTCGGGATTCGAATACTGCCTGTGGATCAACACGTTACCGCTGGTAGACTGTTGCTGATTCGACAGGAGGGGATGAGAATGTTGCTTCGTCAGGTATAACGGTTGCGGCACTGTCAACAGATTCGTCGAGGTGGTCATCGCTACCAGGTTCGATTGGTTCACCAAGATCGTGGGCGGAGGCGACGAGATCCGTGGCTCTTCGTAGCTTCTTGATGTTTGCGGTAGATTCAACGTTGGTGTGCTCATCGATGAAGAGACGATGTGTGGCGAGGATAGCTCGCTGTCAGGGGATAGGTGATTAGGTTCCTTTTTTATGCAGTGTTGGCGCGTCAGGAAACGGCCTCTTTTCGACCCTGCTGTTTTGCACGCTACTGTAACAAATAAATGAATAAACGAAAGAAGTAAGCGTGCGCGTAGCCGTTGCGATTTTTCTTTTCTGTACATACAAATCCTCGGCCCATTTGTCTATCGGCTTGGCATAATCGTAACTGTATTTTATTTGAATGTAACGTAGTTGCTAATGTCCTTATTATTATTGGGTTTTCATACATTTGATAAAAAAAAAGAAAAAAATAATCCAACAATTAAAATAGGAGAAATTGAGGGAGAAAATGTTGCGATTCTTTATGCGCCAGGTTGTTGGCTGAAAGCTGAAACGGATGAAAACAGCTGCAGGTGCAACGCACACAAAAATGTAATAAGCATGTGAAATGCAGGTGCAAATATCCGCCTTATCATTTGGGAACAAACATTGCCAACAAAATGGACAAGTTCGTGGTAACTTACACCGTATCGTTTTATATGCGGGCACAAAGATTGACGTCGTAATTTCACTCGAACTGGTTCTCCAAGATTTTAAATCAAACTTTATTTTCATTAACAAAGTTGCTACATAAATAAAGATCTAAAAAGACGGATAGCTTATTACGTGAACGAAGTTACGCCCGGCCAGAAACAACTTTGATTAGCTCTCCCATCGCGCCGCTCTCCTATTAAAGACGTTATACATAACATCGACACAGTAAATTCGATCATCTGCATATAAAATTCGTACCGATTAAACTAGTCTTCTCGCTCGTTCGCAGACGAAGCGTTTCGCGTTAATCTGTAGTCCGTATAGATTTGCGAACAACACTTTTCTCAACGTACTATGTATATTCGTCTATTATCTTTGTACAGGTGTAAAAAAAGAATGGTGGAATTCGCTCGATAGATTTTTCAATAATCGACGAGCGGTTGATTACGGCCGCTGATAATATGTATGTCAGCGGAAAAGCTCTTGTGTGCTTCGAATGTGAACTAAAGGGAGCATTCTGCTCTCGAAATGCCGGAAAATCGATTTTCGATGATATTGCCGATCGAATTTTTATTGTTCGGCCGCTCTATTCCTCGGTGCCGTGTTTCTCGAAATGTTCATATCAAAATGATTAAAATATTTACAGAAATGCTTGAATAATCGAACAAAATTTCGGAATTGAAGTCTAAGACAAGGACCTTTCTCTTCGACGCGGTGCCACTTCGTTAAAAATAAATGTTAAAGGAAAGATCGTGGTACAGACGATAGCTACGCATCTTTACCGAATATCATCTTCCATTAATCATTTAATTTTAGTGCCCTACAAAAGTTACAATCATGACAGTTAGAAGGTATATTTAATCCTTGTTCGTAGACATTTTACACTTTTCTTTCGCAATAAATAAATTTATAAAAATTGCTAAACGTACAATTATGGAAATCATTGAAAGAAACTGTGTGCTAGAACAGAATACCCCCTGAACGCAGGTTCATCGAACCGTCCCCGAAATTCGATGATCTTCGAGTATATGTATATGTCCTATCTTTTCGATTGTTCGATCACGGAAAGGAAGACGATAACAAAATTGCCATAATTCCCGGTGTTAAGTACGTGCGTAGAATATACATATAAATAGGTGTTTGCCGCGGCTATTTTAAATGCAATCGTATAAATCGTGTAAATAAGTAACTAAACGATACTCGTTCGCACGGGTGATGAATTATGTATGCTCGGATGATCAATGATATTTACATTGTTATTTCAATTCATTGCCCCTAGTTACGAGTACTAAACAGGATACAGATCCCTTAATATATTCTAGCGCCCTAATTACTTACCAATTTCAATATAATTCGTCGGTTGCTACGAATGCACCAAAACGGAATCGTTTCGCGAATGAATATCTCTGCGAGTAATCAAAAACAAGATCAGTTTCGTCGTAATTAAATGATAGGTTGACATATCGTAGAGCTGTTTCTCAATACATGCATTACCTTATTATTTTCACAGTCATGTATTTACTTACATGTAAATGAAACAATTTGATCTATACGTATATTACACGCGTCTTAATGAATAAATAGAAAAACATCTTAATACAAACCGTTGACGGTCGTTTATTCTCCATTTTCCCTGACCCAGTCAGGCATAATTAAAACGGTGCTGAAACGTTGTCAACAATAATCAAACTTTGCGAAAATATTGTATATGTATAAAACACTAAAATCCTAAAGTACCCTGTGTAACCTGTTACGTCGTCTACACGTCGGATGTACCAAAAAGATTCTAAGTTTAAAATATGAATTCTTCAAATAATTGGAAAGATCTATCGATTAAAATAGAATATTAATTAACTTCGAAATTAATTTACGCGTGTACGGTACACCCGCGTGGCAGAATTTCTCGAGTGAGATTATTAGAAACGTGTAAAATTTGCAAAAGGCCTAACCCAGACCTCCTGCTACCAAAGAACAATTAATCGTAATACATGTATTGACGGCAGGTCCTTTTCTATGTACTCTGATCCTCCTCGTAGGTAAGTAATCGTTAGTTTCCGTAGATTGTGTTAACTGTGTGCAAGTACACATGATATATTCTTCTAACTAATCGTTTCGTATGGCTACTTTATTCACTATGTACAAAAATGTTACGGTGTGTCGGCATGCCAGCTGAAGCTGGTCGAACGCAAATCGGCGATGGCACACCGACGATAGGACGATAGAAACGTTAAATTATGAACAAAAAGTATGTCTCTCTCGTATAGTTCGCCTATACTCGTAAACATCTGAAATCGTGAAACGAATGCGCTCTACCCGATCGCGCGATTCCTCAAACGATACGTCTCGACAGAAGGAACCGCTTTCAGAACTTGATCGAGCCGCAACCGGAAATTCCGGTAGCAGAGATGGCTAAGGTCAACAAAAACATACCGTTGGAACTCGTCGACTGTCTCTTAAAAGTTCTTAACCCTTAGAAAATATATGTCTCGAACCACCGGACAGTTGCCGATGCCTGGGTCGATTCAGACCCTTATTTACGTAGACTGCGGATCTTTATACAAAATAGAAATGCTCTACATCGATCGTATGGAACAAAAGTTTAAGAAAAATGTATGTCCTGTTTTAACAGTTTCGATAAATTGAAAATAGTATATGGATACTTGTGAATTTTTCTGATATTTTTAGAAAAGAAATTACCTAGTTACAAGAGGGGATAGAGATTTTCTTGTTGCGAATAAATCGTCGTCTTATATCGAAAGAAAACTAATGTATCAGAGTACGCTGCACAAGATAACTTGTTGATAAATAAATGAAATCTGAAAAATTTATAAAGAACTTCTAAACTGTTAATCTTTGATTTTTAAAAGATTGCCGGTAGGTAAAGTATAAATGTTTAAATTGTATTTTTCAAGACATAATCTCTTGTTTGCAATTTGATCGTCCTGATACGCTGTGAGTCGAAATAAAACCAGTCATCGTGATCTAAGGGTTAATGTACAAATCAGACGATTATTAAATCGATTGCACGTATCTACATGTATCCTTATCTTAAAAATAAATAGTAGGAAAGCTTCTTATCGGTAGTGGATAAAGTAAACGAGTTCCAGCATTGGATAACAACGACATCTCCCGTTGCACGCATGTACACTAATGTAAAAAACTTGTGTATAAAGTACGAACCGACCCCTTTCCGCCCATTCACGAGAACCGTGTTATTTTCAAGCTTCAAATAGGTACGTA
This sequence comes from Lasioglossum leucozonium, assembly GCA_028454225.1. Classification (NCBI taxonomy): domain Eukaryota; kingdom Metazoa; phylum Arthropoda; class Insecta; order Hymenoptera; family Halictidae; genus Lasioglossum; species Lasioglossum leucozonium. Next base: position 15,804,061 of record CM052212.1, read on the forward strand.
CGAACTAGGCAAAAAGATATCTAAAAAACATGTTTCTCTGCGTTTGACAAGTTGCGATGGATGCATGCACCTGTGGTTGTAAAGCAAAACAACGTACATACATCGCATATAATAGCATTTTGGTGCATTGCCGATTTAAACATCCATTTATCGTCGTCACCGAACAGACTACAATATAGATATACAATTGTATTGTATCTGAAAGAATTTTCGATAACAAAAAAATAGATGTTTGAGTTCAATTTGTTACAAAGTCCGAGTACTTCTACATATTTCAAATACTGTTTCAGAATCTGAATAAAATACAACTGGTTGAATTTTGTGCAACTATTTTCGCGCATCGAGTTTACAGAACGAGTAACGCGCAACGCATTCGAAAGACCGGTAACGTATTCCTCCTCAAATTCATTAGCTGAATACCGATAATTTAGTTCTACGCCATTTTTTACATTCACATACGTTTATATACAATAGCAGACCTCTGTAGTATCATTCGGCTATAAATTTTGAAAATTATATGCGGTGTTCAGCCAAGTAAGCGACAACCGGCACGGCGGCGATCGCGAGTGTATTAATCTAGTTCACGCATATACTCGAACACTTAACCTACAGGAATCCTATTAATAGAATTTTCAGTAGTTGTACCGTATCAAAATGCAACCTGCAAACGTTCTCTTGCATTACATTCTGAAAGAAAATGCTTGGATGAAGTTACCGGAGGTAACTTGTTGGTTCACGATTGAAATTGCACAGTTTTAAAAATCATGAAACAATTTCTGGTAGGTAATTTGTTAAAAAGTACGACTAACGTTTTGCTTTATAACCATAGATATCCCGACGTTAGCGACACGATTACTCAACGGATTAGCTTGATCGAACAACCCGGAAACTGCGGACACGGAGCATCGTCGGTTTGTGAACGCGGAGACCTAATACTTTTCAAGCTCGTCTATACAAGTGCCGGCGGAACCCGCGTTATGACCGGCTCACATGGCGTTATAATTAACGCCGTGTAAATTGATTGGCATTGTCGTGCTGGGCAACGCGTAGTCTGTGTGCCTGCTGTCGATGTAACCGCTGAGCATCGTGTGAGGACTGTGGGTGGTCAGCATGGTATGCGTGCTGTGGGTGTTGTGTGTGCTGTGCGGAGTCGTGGGTGGCCCCATTGGCGTAGGACTCTGGGAGTTAACAGGTTGCGCTGACTGGGCTGGCGGCGGCGAGGAGTTCACCTCCTGTTTCACCCTGGATTTCAAGCTGGGCCGGTTGTTCGGATAGCCACGCTTTTTGTACTCGAGCCAGAGGGTTCGGTTGTTCACGCCGAACATTCTGGCCGCCTTACAGAATCCTATGCCGCCGTAGCGGACTGCGTCTAACGCTCTGATAAAGTTCTCGTCCGCTTGCGGATTCGTCGATCGCTTCCTCTTAATTGCAGTCTGAGGACTGGCGCACGGGCTCTGGCAGTTGCTTGGACATTGAGCGGACGGCGACGGACCGCTCGACGACGCGTGCTGCAGCGTACCGTGCGACGAGTTCGGATAATTCGTCAGGGCGCAACTCGAACCAGTCGTGCTGGTACCAGAGTACTGGTCACTGATGGTCGAAGAAGCTGTTATTTCGGGCGTGGTAAAAGCCGATGACGCTTGGATCGACAGATTCGTTTGACACGAGGACAGAGCGAAACGTGGATATGTGTGCTCCATTATAGTCCATTGCAATCCTGCGGAACAGACCGGTTCATCTTTGGTCAGAGCACAGGAATTAGTTCGATTGGCTATAGTTTTCATTAAATGCAATGATAAGTAATAATTCTGTATGTGTTTGCGCGTGTGTGTGTGAGAGAGAGTATGTGTGTATATAAATTGTAAATATGCATACGAGAAGTGTATGTTAACTGAAAACAAATGAATTTTCTAGGCGTTGCTAAATATATTTTGGTGTAGAATGAGACAGAGATATTGAAAATAGTAGCTAGAATAGGTAAATCAAGTTGTTCTCAAGATTGAATTAGAAAATTGTCTATTTTTAATGGAAAAGTAACGCTTTATGCTTCTATGTACGTGTGGAAAAGAAAGGAACGATGCTAAGCTGTAAGCAGAAAAGAATGGAAAAATGTATGTAAAAGTTTGCGAATGTAATGGTATATATATGGAAATATTGAGGATAGAATCGTGGCATGGCACAGATACATTTTAAAGCACATCATCTTCCATTTTCAAGTATCAGAAAAGTGAACAACTCTTTTGTTGAATCGTAGGACAGAGCAAGGCACACATACACACTAGACAATGTTAAAAAGGGGCGATTCGACTGTCCTCTGAAGAACATTATACATCGTGTGCTATGTATCTGTGTACCATGATGAATTTCATGAATGAGTCTAGCCTTGAAAATATTGCACAACCAATTTTTATTTCATTTCTTTTCTTTTTTTTCCCCGAACTTTCGCTCTATTTTCATGTCAAACGTCTGTTGATTTTTCCTTGTGCAGTACATTTAAACGCATCTGTGCCAGCATATAATGTGTGTAAGTTTTGTTTCTTTCGACATGCAATTTCATTACCCACCACGCTCGGTATAGATTGCACATAACTACTAAATTACAAAGGTATTTTGTGTAAAAGATACATTTCATGCATAGCTTGTTACTATGATATTATTAACTGTAATCTTACAGTTATACGGTACATCGAGAAAAATATCACAATTTTTCTCACTTGTCAACTATTTTCTTATACGATCGTACACCTCTATTTAACTGGTAACAGAAATACTAAAATATCGCTTCCAGTAAAATATCTGTTGTAGAAGAAGTATGACTTGTGCTTCAACGATTATATCGATTCATGCAGCGTAAAAAGAAAAAGCAGCAATTTCAATGAAACTCTTGCGCTGGAAATTAATTAATCGCTCACGGCGAATTCTCGTCCAAAACAATTGGAAGCGAACTGTTGCTTGAAATCGTGTAAAGAATGCATATAGTTGCACCGTTTAGATAAATATAGACAAGATTAACAGTGTAATAAACATCTTTATTAATAATTCTGTACAGAATGATAAATTTCAAAACAATGCGGAATGTGCAACGCGATAAGACATTTCTTACATTCCCAAGTGGTTTCACTGCGTTTACCATGTTTCGCACATACCTTGCACCTTCTTTGAGGTCTTGGTTTACCTTTTGTGGGTGGAATGTTTATAGGAAAATGTCCCCATTGTTTTGCTCGCAGACGTAGCGGTGTATCATCTACAGATTGCACGTTATTATCAACTTAGAAAATGATAACGGAAGACACGCGTGGCATGTATTTCTCACTTCGGTAACAAAACAATAAGTGACACGCGCAACACGTCGTTCCAGCGCAAGAGTTTAACGTAACGTTAATCCTGTTTGTATATACTAATTAGCCTATTATAGCCCGTATACTATTTTATAGCCTAGATCGAATTCCCCATAGTAACATCGGCTTAAACGCGCACACGTCAAAGGATTACTTACCTTGATGAGAAGGCGGCTGCGAAGAAACCGAACTCTGCGCGACATTTCCCCCTGTCTGTTGGCTTACGTCTTGTATCGAACCGTCGCTTTGTGCCGGTGTCGCCGTAGAACTGTTCTCCATATTGCTCATCTGAAATGCATTTTACCGTAGAGCATATTTAAAGAGTACAAACATAAGTACCAATGTAACGAGCTTACAATTGATATTTGATCCTCGTCGATGCTGCCCTGAGATTCCGTGTTAGTATTTACAGGTCTCCTAAGATTTTCGCCAGTTTCTTGCGAGACGATCAAAGGTTCTGGTTTTACAATATTTGTAGCAACTAAAGTGATTTCGTTTATCTCCTCTGGTTTATCGCCAGACCCAGACGTGGAACCCGTAGATGATTTTCTTACTCTCTTTCTACGAAACGACGGAGACAACGGAGACGGACTGGGGGAACAGGATTCCCCACGATCCCCTCCGCCGGTTTCGCTACTAACGCTTGGCCACTTTGTTAAGGATGGAGTGTGCATTTCTGCTAAACCCTTTATCTTTAAACTCTCTGCAGTCTGTTAAAAAAAAACCACACACCCGCGCACACACAATTATATTCTCACCGTTTATTCGATGGAATTAAATAATTTAGAAATTTTTTATACCTTTATGATCGATGGTAACTGATCCTGCGATATGTTTACTTCGCCGTAATACATAAAATCAACCATAATCTTTAGATCCGAAAATTTGACATCTTTCAATATCACGATCGGATGCTGACACGGATTGACGGTGAACAGTGACTGAAAGTATGTGCTGCACGCGGACAATACAACTTTGTGCGCTTGAAGCTGCCTGCCTTCCGCAGCCAGCGTCACGTCCACCAGAGTCTCGTTGTTCAACAAATTCGAGAACACCGAAATGAAGTTCGGTTGATGATTGTTCCACCGCAAACAGAACTGTTGCATCGACATGTTGATATATCTGCGACTCTACACCTGCGAAACGATTGATCCATCGGTAAACTGCATTGCTTGTATCGCGAAAACGAAATGATAGCGATGCGACAGCAATTGGAATTTTTGATGGTCAGAAAATGCTTGTAAACATCGAACTGTAGACAACATACGGTGCGTTTAAACGATCCGCGATTGTTTTCTCGACGCGAGTAAACTTAATCGTGGGACAGGCTAGACAGTTCTGTTATCGACACAAACTCCGATAGAATTCGCGTTCTGATCCAGCGATCGAGCAAGTTATCATTCTGGCGAAAACATACGTGCCGCTCGTCGAATCGACAAAGCGCGTCGCACACCGTATCTCGCATAGAGACGACAGATTTATGAGAGAATACACGACAATACGGATACGAATGCCAGGCGCATAACAAATATAGACTTGCCACGGGGATGATCGGTGAAAAAGAGCAGGCGGAGTTGAAGTTACTCACTCGGTTCGCACAGAATCCCCGTCGACGACGGTTCAAAACACTGTCAGATAGTTTCGATCGTGTTGTCGTTAGTCTCGTCCCCGAGGTTTGGTCAAGATCCGGTCTGTTTTTAATTACGAAAAACAGAGTTCGCTCCTCGCTGCCATGGATCCGACGAAATTTTCCACAACAGACTCACTGGTGACGCTTGTGTAATTCAGAAATGACGTCATAGGCGAAAAATGACGAGGCTCGATCGGCGCGCGTGAAACCCTGCCGAAAACTCGGGGCGACGTGTGTTTTGACGTTTCGCGACAAATTTCTCCTACAATCGACAAATACGAGATCTTATCAACGTGCGTCCTTAGAAAATCTAACTTTGATCAATATAGCGGCTGGCCGTTAGTGACATCTGGCGAGGATCTGTCAAGCACGACGCTATGCTATACCTTTCCACGACACTTTTTCGTCAAGGAAGCCGCACTCTTTTTCATATACATATGTATACCTAGAAGCTGATACAAATATATTTTGGATATATAAAATGGCGCGGAGATATTAATAAGCTTCCGATCGTATAAATAGCCAAGCGAGCCGTATGATGACGTGCAATTGAAATGATCCGTGGTTTATTGAAATTATAATTATACTTTACTTCATCACAATGATTACATCGTATTACACTATGTGGATATGTTCGACAATACAATGGGATACGTTCCATTTCACACAGTGCGACGACAAAGATTGCTATTTATTCGGTAAAAATGAAATAAATAAGGAAAAACTTTTCCTCGTCGAGCCCCGTTTCGGTTTGTGTCTGACGAGAATTAAAAGGATACCGTATAAAACAGAACTAACAATGATTCTCACATATATTTTTTTTCCTTGTTTCTTTTTATACGTGACACTATAAGTGTAGGTATATTACTAATCGATCCGGAATGTACAGATTTGCTTTTTCGAAGTAAGATACATTATGCAGGTGTTCGTATAGTTACGCTAAAAGAGTAGAATCGGTCCTGTTGAACGCACACTCGTTATTGTAGAGAAATTAGTGCGTTTCTTTTTTACAAGTTTGTTTGTTTGTTTCTTTTTCGTTGTATATGGGAACGTCAAAAAAAGATGGAATAAAAAAGAAATATAATTATATATATATATATATATATAATATTAGTTATATATACAGTATTCGCTCGATCTAATAAGCGTTTTCTCGGTTCTCTGGATGCGCTTCGATCGTGCCCCGACACTATCTATTTTTTTATGCCTGCCTCGAGCGCGTCAACCGCGTCGAACGAAAAGCATTCGATTACAAACAATTAGCAAAATTTACAACATACGTGCCAGCAAAGTTATTTTTGAAAAAGTTGTTTCTTGTCTGTGTTATTAATTTAGAATTGCATAATGCAGTACAATAAGTTTTTAATTTTTGCCAACCGTCGTAGTCGCTGTTTCTCTTTCTTTTTCACTCGCTATCTTCTTCCAATAACTTAAACTGACTCCATACCGTCAATTAAACCACTAAATACAGTTGGAATTATGTCGCGTTTAATATCATTTTAATCAGAAAAATGCAAGAAAAAAATTGGTGAAAGTAATGAGTGAAAAACAATAATGAAAAATAAAGAAGTTTTGTAATTGAATTGGTAGCAGTGATTCACACCTATATACCAGAGCCGGTGTCGGATTACGCGGCATGGTTACACTGCTCGGCGATCGAGGCAGCTCGAACCCCTGGCGGGGTATGCCTTTCAGTGGACTGAGTAGGCACTGCGCTTAAATCGTGCCCCCCCAACATTGCGCTTAGATCGAGCGAATACTGTATTATATACGTATACAAACATTGAGGTATTTCATTTGACAATAAATCGTATAAACAAGACTCGTGTTGACTCCCGGATACCACTCGAACATTTAAGGAACTTAGAAATCGAATTTCATCAAATCGCGCTTTGAGGAACGGTTCATAGTACAAGAACAAGAATTTCTGTAATCTGTCTAACCGCGAATGGACCCTTGTTTTTGGGGGGGGGGTTGTACTTATTGTTTACATAACAATGTTAATTCGACTCGTCAAAGTTCTCATATAACAATCTGTTATCTTAAATTTTGATATAGCGATGTATAACGTGTCTCATAATACGTGTGCACCATATCCCGCCGATCGTAAACGTTCTCGAATATAATTATTAAAACGATTCTTTTTAAAACACCGAGATCCTGTCCCTGTTTTATGAAACACGCTATATCTATAAATTTCTCTCACGAATCTGATTTCTATTCCGCCCATCGTTTACTTTCGTCGCGTGTTTGCTTAAGGGGGGAGCCTGATTTAGAGAGCCCAATAAAAACGGTGATTTACCGAAACACTTCGAATTTCGCTCTATAACTTCGGGAACATATTTTCGTTGAGTACTAGCATCAATTTATGTTAGAAAAAAAAATCGAAAATTTTAACTTTATAAACCAGGCTGCCCCCTTAATTTACGGAACCACGCTGTTCCTACAAAGGTGTTAATGAGCCCTTCAACCTTCAATAAAAAGTAAGTCGTTAATTATGCGTAAATGAGTCGCAAGTGTTATGGTATGTACAAAAATTGTCGTGCGTATATTAACCGCGGGTTTCACATCGAACCGGTCATCCCTGGGAAAAGTTTTCACGCGTAAGGCCATGATCACAGTGGACCCGACTTCGTCCGACGTCCGACTTCGGCGCACACGCACGAGCGTTTCGAATGCTTCGGGAGACATGCGTTGGTGGCCGATGTTCTCGCAGTGGTCCGATGTCGGATTCTACTATAGAACGTGTACGCGTCGGACGAAAAACAAAATGATGCGATTTTCCTCCGACCATCATCCGACTTCGGTTGTCCCATGGGTTGGGTCCTATTGGGACCTCTCTCGAAGCACTTGAAAAGGTTCGGCTACCGTAGACAGACCTGCGACACCAACACATGCCTCCCGAGACATTCAAAACGCTCGTGCGTGTGCGCCGAAGTCGAACGTCGGACGAAGTCGGATCCATTGCGATCACGACTTAAGTACACACGTTCCATCAACATCTGCTAATATCTCCATTTCAAAAGAAATAGACAATACGTGTCTATATGTACACACAATGATTCGTCTTCTTATCGAGCTGCTCGGTAAATACATATACAATGATTGACAAAAAAAGGTTAGCGAGGAAAGACAATATCTTGTCTTCTCTTCGAGCGCCGTAAACGCAGTCGAACGCGTAAGTATAGTGCAAAAAAAATTGAACACTCAGATATAGGAAATTAATAAACCGTCAAGATGTTAAGCTTTTCACGAGAAGCGACGGGCACGGCCCCTGTGCCCCCGATCGAAACGAGATATTTCAGTAATACTGTTTAGTTTAATAGGCTTTCGCTGCTAGGCCGTGGTTTAATGACCAGACTCTGTAAGGCTCTTATTTCGTTTTCCGTTAGGTTAGGAGGTCCGAACAAAAACTCCCTATGAGAACCCGGATTGGACAGAAGATCCTGCATGTTCTCGCTGTTTAGCACCAGATCATGCAGAGAGGTTTGAGTTAAATTTACTTTCCTAGCTAAAGTCCCGGTTATGTGGACATCGTCGATCCAGAAGTACGGCTCCCGTTGGGCTTCGCGGTACAAAAGAAACACGCTATCGGGGGAGTACAATATAGCCCATCCAGCACAGTACACAGGATAATGTCTACCAGGATATTCCTGGGGCGAGACTCTCCATTTCGATCGCCAGGATCTCTTCACTGTGCTCACGGTGATCAGGTCGCAAAGAATCAATCGCCTGGCGCCCCAAGGTGATAGGTCGCGCTTCAAGAAATACAACATCGCGGGTATATGAACAAAAACATCGTCGTCTAATTTTAGTATATATTTGGCACCTGAAACAATAAAACAAGATTAGTCTGGGGATCCAGTGTTTGCTTAACGACTATTCCTATCGATATGTATCAAACTCGCTACTCATATAATAGATAGAAAAGCCTATATACAGTGTTTCCGATTTGACTGAAAATCGTCGTGAATGATTTTACGAAATCTACGAAGATTCGCAGTCCAGTTTTAACACATTGATTGCCAATGTGACCGATTGGCCACGCGTGGTTAATAATGATGCTGACGCGAGTAATGAACTCAGAGTCTCGCTCCGCCGCCGGTACTTATCGGAAGTTTACGTTTCGTTATCGGGATCGTCGTCGGTAAGCGTCCTTTAATATTTTTTTTATGGAGCCTTTGGCATCGGACGTTCACCCAGCCAGATCAGCTGGTAACGAATGTGTTAAGGTCTCTGTATATAAACGGGGTAACGAATGCGAAACGAACTCTCCCTGTATCCGTGTCCCGTGACAATAGTTTATCGTAATTCATAGCGAAAGAAACTAATCTGCAGCGACCCCTCTCCCGATAAAACATTACAAGCGCAGTTTTCTTACTTGGACAATGATACGTAGCCCACTTCAACGCCATCACATGCTTGTAAGTCATGTTTCTGTAGGCATCGAGAAAGTTGCCTTGTATCAAATCTTTATATTTCCTATTCTCCTGCTCCAGCCTGGTCTGGTACTCACTGGAGGAGCCGACCAGGAACAGGAGCGCTACGTCGGTCGACTGTTGACCCCAGGTCTCGCGGACGACATTCCTCTTGAGGAAATTCTCAGGCGCCGAGTGGACGAGCATCAACAGCAACGGATGCGTGCGGTTGCATAGATCGTGATTGATCGTGAACCTGAAACCTTTGAAGTCGATCAGCGTCGATTTGTCACCGAACGGGAGCTCGTTCATCAAATACGGCTGCGGAGAGGGCGTCACGTTCCCGGGGAACAACAACAGATAGCCAGGCGCTGTGACGCCGCTGGTGTACGGCGTCAGGGAGCCGTTGCTGTCGATGTGTAGCCAGAACGAGAAGCATCCAGTCAGAGCCAAGGCGACCACGAAAATCAGGGTCCATGGCGACGAAGCGGAGACATGCAGCCGCCGCTTATCCAGCATACTAACAGGACCCTTTCATCATATGCGTTTCAGCCTGGCTGCAAAACAAAAACGTCCACGTCTATTCATTACATTTAGACCCCTTCTAACCGAGCGCCCTGCACAGGACTTTGCCACCAGAGTTGCCAGCGTAAAGTCTTTATGCTTCCCCTCCACCATCAAACTCCCCTTTCGCGACTAGCACGAGAGAGAGAGAGAGACGCACGTCACGCATCAAATCGTGCAGAAAGTTGTCGCTAGTGTTGCTAAAAGCGAATCGAACCACAATTAGTAGAAGGGGAAGTATTTTGAGGGGAATACACGCCAGCCTGGTAACTCTGATTGCCACCAACGACATTGACGGACGCGTCAAGACGCAAAGCATGTCTACGTAAACAAAAACTTTTTAACCAACATTTTCTACGATTATTGCACTTTACAGTCCAAACATTACTGTGACAGACTGTACTTTTGCATCTGTGAGTGAGGAAAATTCGTGTAAAATTAATGAAACGCGTGTTCATAATTATTGAATTGACCTACAGTTTTTAATAATAGTACGCGAAGAAAATAATCATCGTTCTCCTTTGACACTCGAAAGAACGAAAATCACACGAATCGTTATTCTGTAGAATAATATTGTAGAATTCAACTTCACATTCCTATTTACGTATACGCGAGTATAACTGTACGTATGTTCGGTTGCACGAATTTGCTACTCCTTCGGTCAACATTAGCAATTGGTTGATAGTGACAGCCGAGTGAAAGTACTTAACGAGACGTTTACCGATGTTTCCATGCACCGTAAACCAATAGTGTACCAATAGCACAAAAGTCGTTTACGACGTTAGAACCAGATCGGAAGTCGACTGCTAAATACATCGATTGAAATACACAGACTGATTTAATTTGCGGGAGACGAATGGATGTTGATACACATTATCGGCGTGCGTAATAAAAATGAAATAATGTCACGGACTTCTAACGAACTCTGGACGTCACTTAAATACGAAAGTTGACTTTCCGAAATCTCTTTCCAACATAGTTAAAGTACAATTAGTTAACATTGATATTTATATATGATTAGCGTACAATAAATCGTAATGTAATGTTCCCGAAAGTAAACACGCGAATGTTGTGTTTATATTTTCCTTAGAATTATTTTAGCTGGTTTGTAAAATGTATTATTAAGTGACCATACTTATCGAGTTGAAAAAAATAGTAGCAAATATTTATCGTTTGAAAATCACAAATCACCGATCGAATCACCGGGACTGTAAGTAGCCCGAAGAAAACATTGAAAGGGTATTTTTGGACAGTGGGTTTCTACCAGGGACTGAAACGGTTCTGAAAATAACTCTTTCAAACTGTTATATATAGGTTATGATTGAAACAGTTATAAAGAACCGAAATGATGTTATAACTGTTATGAGAATATCAGTTCTGACTTATATCGGTTACGGTTACGATTACGGTTACGATATTATATCGGTTATTTTTCGGTTCTGTTTCAGTTTCAAATGGTAGTTATACATATAAACAAATTTCTATAAATGATAAGAATTTATTTATGTAAAAAATCGTTAAAATAATTAATAACTATAAGTAACTATTTAAATAATAAGTATATAAACAAAATTGTACACATTATAAAAATGTACATTATATTTCGAGAACCGGAACCAATATTTCAATCCCCGATTTCTACACAGAAACAGTCAAATACAAAGAACGTTGTTATAGTCTCTAAAAGTTGCAAGCCTACATGTACCTACATACATACATCATTAATGATTCTTACTGTCTTTGACAGTTTTACTTGTGGTCTAAGTATAGGTGATAAGTATCGCTCGAGCGTACTATACTATAGTATATTCCCAAGTGCATATATTCAAGGGTAAACCAAATATCATGTAACAATAGCATTAAGAGTATGCAATCTCGTCTTTATCCTATAGAACAAAGTAATATTTGTAAGACGGAAAGCAAACGGAAAATCGAAAAGAATATATGTACGACGAGTCAGAAATAAGTGGGGTAAAATAAAACGCTATAGTAGACACAAGCGATACTGCTCGCAAGGTCGGGATTCCGAATACATACTCGTATGTATAAAAAAAAGTGAATATATTTAGAAGCGAATATGCTTGTAACGTAAAAACTATTTGTAATTCGTAACATCGATGACTGTAATTTAAATTTGATTTAGAAATGTTTCAGTAATCATTAAATTTTTCCGTTACGCGCTACGCGTGCTAAGGTATTAATTTTCGAAGAAATATTTTTTTAATTTACGTACTAAAACTGTTACGTACTTTTATATCGAATGCTCAATAACGCTTTCAATTTGTTTTGAGGCATGTTTGCACACGTTCGCGACTTCAACACCGTCCATAAATATGTACGTATTAAACTACTTAGCACGTCGATATTAATTCAACACTAATTCCTTACATAAGAACGACTTGTAAAGGAAAGAAGACAAACGGTTTTCAATCGATGTTTCTCACAAACTCGTTTTGACGAGTGACGCGTGCCGTGTTGGTTAAACAATCGGTATAATTATACGTTGACAATGACAGGAACAAGCTAAAAACCGCAATGTTTTGGAAATCGAAGAAAACGTTCTTTAGAAAGCGCCGCGTACATACATAAAGCGAACGTAAATAAAACTTTCACTATAGGTATATTGATAAAATAAATTTCCAGACCAAACATTTCGAACGTTTCTAGACCAAAAATCGTTGTATTATAACATATTATTCACTTACGAGGAGAGTACAGAACCGACTTACTGTTTTGTACGTTTCAAACTAAGAAACACTGAAGAAAGTCAGTGCTACAGTATGCACTAAATAATTGAGCGAAACAACGTGTACCGACCAAGGTTCATGAACAATGGTCACCTTCATTGCTTCTCTTTACAATTTCACCGTTCGATGATATTTGCGCGCTATAACAACTGACAAAAACGAAGTAAATCATTAGAATGGTGCATCGAAACTATTTAAAAGGCGTGCAGAAATTCGAACGTTACAGTAACGTATCGAACGTTGGCTATACAATTTGAATTTTCTGTCTGTCCGAAAACAGATACATATTGCGTTTGTTAGATTGTTTCGAAACGATAACAAACGAGTCGTGGAGAAATTGAAAAGATCAGAAGACAATATCGAAACGGGCGGTTCGGTCGTGGATTTGTATGCAAGTTGAGAAGGAACGGATAAAAACAAAAGAATATTCAGCGATATTTACAATTTACTTACGTGCGGTGAGAAACTCTGGAAGTATCTGTGCATTCGTAGTGTCGTCGAGTATTTTACTTTACACATTCGGCACGAGTGATAACGTAGCACCGACGACGCCGAAAAATACAGTACGAACACACAGAGATTTGCGGTTATGTCAGATCAGCGTATTGTTGACGATCCGCCCCGTTCTCGTCCAGCAGCAACATATCACGAAGTTATTCCCGTGGTAAGATTGCAGAGCACGTCAAACGAACAGGATCACCGCGTGGTGTTTCAACAGTTTTGTTTCTTTTTTTTCCTGACACCCCTCATCTTTTCCTTCCTATTTGTTTGTTTAATCAGCCGCCCTCACGCAAACAAGACGCCACGGACCATGTGTACAAAAATTTACTAGGAGGCGAAGCCACGGGACAAGTCGTATTCGCAAAGTTGGGTCGCAGTCGCAGGACAACGGGTAGCATGATGGATATTCCTATAGCCCTCCGCAGCCAGAGCAACGCCCATTCTACAGTGCCGTTCAAAATAGACGGAACACAGGGCCGCGATATTTTGTATCTTACCACAGGCACTTTGCATTCGACCGTTCGACCGTTCGATAATCCGACCTCCCACCTCTCTTATCGGCTTTTTTAAATTATCCCACTTTTGTAGATTTGTTTTGGCATCTATATATTTAGTCTTAGAACTTTTCATAATCTCCAACAAAGAGGATGCTTTAGGCCACCGATCTACAGGGTGACCCAAAAATGTCGGAAAACCTTGAAAAGACTGGTTGTGACCTGAGGTCATTTGAAGCAGAGAGGATATCTCATATATATTTAGTCTTAGAACTTTTCATAATCTCCAACAAAGAGGATGCTTTAGGTCACCGATCTACAGGATGACCCAAAAATGTCGGAAAACCTTGAAAAGACTGGTTGTGACCTAAGGTCATTTGAAGCAGAGAGGATATCTCTTCTCTGTGAGAATTTTCAAATGCGTACGATATAGGGAATTTCTTTGTCGAACGTTGACGTTCACATTCGTGATGCTTGTTGATGTTGATGCTGCAAAAACCATACGGCGGGAAATGGTGTGTTAATGTTTCGTCTTTTGTGTGATCTCTTATTTATAATTAATTGTTGCCATATCACAGTGCCATAAATAATGTGACATTTTTCGTCGTATCCGCGTATGTCCATACTCATTATTTATCGAATTCCTACTTTGTCTGTAACATATAATTGTAAGTTTTTAAAGATTATCTGTCAAATGAGGTTATCTTATGCGAATTTAATTTCTGAAGATAAACATAAATTTATGTAAACATATACCCGCGTATTATTTGTGTTAATTAAATTTGGTTCATGATGGATATTTTACCAACGCAAGTTTACGAAAATGATTCCTTCGATTCGCCAACACAGGAACTGTCTCATTCTCTGCTACATAATGGAAAAAAGGAGGAAAGTCAGGTAAGTACTGATACTTTAAATACAACTGTTTCTTTTCTTATAATATTTGTTGTATTCTCTTTGGTACCTATCAAATATTATTTCATTGAGTCCAAATCGTTTTGATAAATTAATTTTCTATTATTTTTACAACTAAGTATTGTAAACGTTGTTCTATCGTGTCGTTGTTTATTTACATATGATTTATATATACATATATAAAATATTTTAGATCGGAACATTGAGGATCGGTTCAGTCACTTATCCGATCAAGCAGGGAATTACCAAAATTGGTAGACATCCACAGTGCGACATTATATTAAACGATCAAGTAAGTTCTTTTATTTTTATCCTTTTATTGGGCTAGCATTTTCATGTAAACGTATTCTATTATTATAGCGAACATATATATGAGCATTTATCGAGTTTATTATAATAAATACAGGACAGGATATAAAGTAGCATCGCTCCATAATTTATTATATTCGTATAATTTTTTAGCTTGGTTATAGATTTTTATAATTCCTCTCTTTGAGTTTGCCTACTCTGAGTATTTCTTAATTTATTTTCATTAAAATCAATAGAATTCCAAAAATCTTTCTGTCCAAAGTTATCGTTACTGTCCATGGAAATTTTGTCTGGTCCGGCAATGTGCAAATATTCAAGCGTTTTCTCATTAGGGTTCAACCTAGGCCACTTTGCTCCACCCATGTTAGGAATTCTGTATGGTAGAAAAATATGTACAGGTTAAAATGACTCCCGTTACTAGACAGCAAATTTTATGCATTTATGACGAAAATTAGTAGGTGTAATTTAAAATAAGAAAAGCTTTATTTTGTATGAATCCATAACTATGACATAATTTATTACATAGACTTACCTGTTATTTGCAAACGATACCCATAAATCCACCATAAGTTGTTGCATCTTTAGGTCACGTGGTGTTGTAGTGGAGTCCATGTATCGAGTGTCAACAACCACGTACGCGTCATCCGCATGACTAACACCTGTGCACAGATGATTCGACGCATGTAGCTTCTTTCTTTCTCCAATGTTATTATATATATACAAATAACGTACCATAGTTATTGTGAGTTCCACTCATATAATCGCTCAAGCTTGTTGCACCTCTGTAAGTATAATAATAATACCATACAGGTTCTTTATTAACATTAGCCTGCATTCTGGCAGCTTTTTCGCTGTCGACAACGAAGAATCTGTCTCCAGCCATTTGCACTAAGAGTTTCGTTGTTGTCTCGTCTATCTTCTTTGTTCCAAAATAGTGTTGTTTGATTAGCCTGGCAACTTCGACATGCTTCTCCTTAGGCAAAGTGTAATTATAATCCAGGAAATAAGGAGCAAGAAGATCCCAGTTGTCGTCCAATGTTTTCAGAGCTCCCGGTATGGCGATGAATTCTGTAAACTCGC
Source organism: Lasioglossum leucozonium (assembly GCA_028454225.1). Lineage (NCBI taxonomy): Eukaryota > Metazoa > Arthropoda > Insecta > Hymenoptera > Halictidae > Lasioglossum > Lasioglossum leucozonium. Next base: position 15,820,057 of record CM052212.1, read on the forward strand.
TTAGTTCAAAAGAAGTCCAAGCTTAAGGTGCAGATACGCTAGCAAGTAGCTTGTAACATTTCTTGCAAATTATTTTTACCCGCAACTGGGTACAATCCCTCTTCGCTGGTTACGCTGGTGAGCCAAGGAACGTCTTGCACGTCTCCGCTGTTTACAATTTCTATGGGAGGGCGATCGATGAATGGTTCGTCTCCAGCTTTTTCAACAACTGGTCCAAACGGCGTGAACGGGTTGTAATAAAATTTCTAGTGTCAAACAAATACATTTAAAATCATAACGACCGCCACCGGTGCAAAATAGAGTGCGCTCACCATGAACTCTCGAGTAGATGCAATCAGAGACTGAGACGGACGGAACCTCAAGCAACGTATCATCTCCCTTTTGTTAGTTGTGGGGCAACCCATGAGGGCAGAAACTTTCTGGGCTTTCTCTAAGGCGTTTTCAGTCTGTGTCCAACAGCTAAAAGATGTACCGCTAACGGAGATACCGGCTGCAATATGGAAAAGGATTTCTTGAGCCTCAGAAAAATTTCACATCTATTTAGCTATCGATTTGGTGATTTACCTTGGAAGAGGCCAGCACTCATAGGCGATAAATAATGGTAGTGGACACTCGCACCGCCAGCACTTAAGCCCACCAAAGTCAGCTTCTTTGGATCACCACCAAACCATTCGATATTCTCTGAAACCCATCTCAGAGCCATGCTCTGATCCTTCAGTCCCATATTGCCAGGAACTATTTCATCTTCCGTACTGAGGAAACCTACGAGGAAAAGTTTATGTCTATTAGAGGATTTAATTTAAAATTGTTGAAGATGGAACATATTATGATTAGTAGACTGCGGATTTTATGCATTTATACTAAAAATTAGTAGGTAAAAACTCATAATATGGAATAATGGCGAAAATTGTTGCTTTCTATAAAGTACCTAGTATTCCCAGACGGTAATTGAACGTAACAAATATTACATCCTGGTCCATGAGAAATTTAGCACCCATTTCCATTCCAGTACCGAACATGAAGGCTCCACCATGGATCCAAAAGAGGACTGGCATAGGTTTCGTGGCCGTTTCGTCGCGCTCCGGCACATAGACGTTTAGATACAGACAGTCTTCGCTGCCTATTACCTTCTCGTTGGAAGCGTCAGTTTGAGAGTATTGCAAGCATGGGGAGCTGAATTTGGTTGCCGAAATTTCGCCCATCCATGGCGGCATTCGGTGAGGGGGCTGAAAAAACGTTGCACAGTCAATAAGTTTTTCCCATAAATCTTTATCGAAGAATTCTCGCAAGAGAAGAGTGCACAAGCTGTCTTTCTTTAAGATAAGAGTTTCGGGAGTAGCGCAAATTGCATTGCATATAAATTTAATATGGTCGCCCTTTTTCCCCAAATTGCCACTTCGACTATGAGTTAAAAATTCAACAATTTTAAATGTGCTAAATTAGAAGTCTTTTTTAAGGTAACTAAATTTTTTAGTAATTTGTTAGTCTATCATTCTATTAATGTTCTTCAAGAGTTTCTCCAGTGTTTACTCCGTTGCATAATATAATGATAACACAATTTCGAAATCACTAGTCAATGTAGCGATACATATGTAGTATACTGTACCTTGCTCTCCCCGGATTTACCCGAATTTCTATGGCGGAAACAATGGTCTATTTAATAAATAGATTTATTTAGATTTAACTTTTAAAAGTTAGATTTAACTTTTTTTCTATGGCTAATAAAAATTATCAATGAATTAAGAAGTACACATTTGGGGAAAACGTATTTAAAGTTTTTATTAAAAAAGAGTTAATAGACTTCATCTAAAAAAAGAAACGCCGTTGTGCTCTATCAAAACAGAACTTCAAAATACAATTTTATTTTAAAGAATAATTGTAAAAAAATTATTAGATTATATTATTTAGGATTACTTGTTGGTTACTAATTGAGAGGTAGTGAAACAGTTCGGTAATTGCCGGTAGACGAAGTATAGATTTATTTAAACGATCTCTAGACTATCGCGTGGTCATTTTAAATATGGAAGCGGTTAATAATTGATCTGCTTACTTTGAATCGAAGTTTCCCAATCGGTGGCAAAGCGTAAGGAATTCCCTCGTAGGCTTCGTATTGTCTTCCATTAGCAGATAGCTTATAGTAGCCCTTGATGCCACCCAGGGGTGTTTTAACTTTCGGCGCGGTCTCCAGAGTCCATCCGAAAGTGAAACATCCGAAGAGGATCGTCAGAAGCCACGTTCTCGTCATCTTGGACCAAAGTAAAGCAGTCCCGTACCGGTCTGCTTTATTTATTGCGTACTTTTTCGATCTTCGCGCGACTCTAATGTTGACTTGTTAGATAAGTACGGCGACAAATAAGCGCAGTACATTCGCTGATGAAACACAATCTCGAGTACAAGATCGGTGAATCATTCCCCACCCGTTTTCAACGGCAATTATCATTGTAACGTCGCGCATATACTTCGGAGTCTTCGTTTACATCGTTAATTCGTTAGGTTGTGCGTACATGTGATGTCGAGCAATTCCAACGACAATCTTGACTACTTGTTTTTGTCAGGATATTTTCAACTGCCTGTTTCGAGAGATCGATGAAACAATGTTTAATATTTCAACCTCCGAGCTCATCGCTGTCGCACACATAAAGTGTGTAGTTCAATTGATAAAAATCCGTGAAAGTATTAAAATTCGGTACTACATAATTTTTAGAATATCTCCAGGGGATTTTATTACATTTTTCATGATGCATAATTTTTTTGGCTACTTGTTTGGACTTGGTCGCATTAAAAGCGATAACTATGTAATTCTGTTTTTACGTAATCAATATTTATTAACGCCTAAAAATATTTTTTAAGTTGACTCTGTGTCACATAATTGATTTTCAAAGTCCTGATATATTCGCCTTCAGATAAAGCAAGACTTATGCGTCAATGATCGATAGAGATAAATCTATCTCGACTGAAACAGTCTTCGCATTTTTAGTTTCTTAGATTTGCAGCGTTTTATTTGATTGTGAAACGAAACAAAAAAACTATTATTATGTAATCGCATCTGACCCACATATCGCGATGCTGACCTATAATAATATACAATGTAATAAAGATACGATACAAATGCTATTAATAAGCTAATAGTTAACGTATTTGTGTTGTATAAGTTGTCATAAATTCACAAGGATTTGTAGTTTAACAACAAGGTGGCGACCGTTGCCCTGAAACTTTCCATAAACATCGATATCAATAAAAAACTTGCAGACACGAAGATCAAAAATCCCGAGCGCAAAAAGTCACGCGTTAAACATAGAATTATCTGCTCGTAAATAATTGTCATGTATCCGATAATTTCGTGAGCAACAACTTTAACTAAATAGAGAGAAAGAATTTAGGATACGATAATTTCGAAGTTAAAGTAGCAGAAATCGTGATGTGACAATAACGAGATGATCAATTTCTTTTGCAGACGGTGTCCAAGAATCACGCAGAAATCGAAGTAAACGGTGGTGAAACATGGATTTGCGATTGGAATTCTTCGAACAAAACAAAGCTCAACAGTGTAATCAAATGTTATTTACACTTAAGTATAAATTATAGAAAGTATATTACAACGAAGGCTTTATTGAAAATTTGTGATATATGTATCGACTTACAGGAAATAATTTAGTAAAACAATAATATAATTTTCGTTGCAGTCTGTGTTAAGGTCCGGTCGATATTACGAGCTAAAAGGAGGAAGCGTCATCGAATTCGGCATGGTACGGGCCGTTTACTCGGTGCTCAGTGCAATGGACGAGCCTTTGATCCCAGAAACGCCGGATGCGTCAATGGTAATCATCATCTAAAAATCATCAAAAATTTTGGAGCAGTCCTTTAATCCTATTACATGGTCTTGCTCAGAACTGTTCATCGACGTCGGAGGACAACGTCTCTATGGTCCCAGGTACCCAACAAGCAGAGAAAGGCGACTCCGTATTCCGACGACCGTCAGCACCAGCGAGAAGCTCTGTCAGCAGCCGCAAGATTTATCTCCCGGACTCTTCCTTCGAGGACAGTGTGAACGCCTCCGAAGGCTCTTCAACACTGGGAAAGGATAACTCGGGTGAAAAGAGGGTCAGTACTCGTGATATGGAGATGCAGAAATCGTTTGACTCTCGGAGCAATTTGTGCGGTGATATCCACGACCTTGAAACTCAAAAGATCTGCTTGGACAGCTTCTCTGCTGTTAAGCAGTCTTGCGATCAGAGCGACATCCATGACATGGAAACGCAACACGAGGAGGACGTGGACACCCAGGGCTTTGTAACAGACATCCACGATGTAGAAACGCAACACGATGTAGATATTGATGATTTGAACACGCCGAGGAAGACTGAAGCACAGAACGCTTCGATCAAAGGCAACGAAGGAGCAAGCGCTGTTGAAAATGAACAAACGGAAGGGTCAGAATTAAAGGTAGACGTCTCTATGGAGGCAGGAAAGAGTGAGATTAAAGAGGAGAAATTATGTACCAATGCGGTCTATGAGCCTGAAGAAGCTATAGCCGCGAAGGATGAAGACTCCGGCCATTCTGAACAGTTGGAGAACGGTCAAAGAGGTTCGCAGGACTGCCTAGAGTTGTCAATAGCGACGAACTTCGACGACGAGGGCACGGAACTTGACAGAAGCGGCGATCTCCTCGGCTCGCAAAATTTGTTGGAAAATTTGATTAGCGATGATGATCCAGCGAAGGAGTCGGGATCGAAATCAGTCAGCCCTCTGAAATCTTCTGCGAACAACGACGAGACGACTGAGAAAAGCAGCGACGAGGAGAATATATTTGACGCGGCGACGCAGGCTAACAATGAAAATGTTCCAGACGGTGTCACGAAACGAGTTGATTACACGTTTAAAGCTTCTCTAATAGAAGATGATTCCGACGATGATACCGATCAAGAAGGCGTGTTTCAAAGGTACTCGCGAATCGCTAGTCAGGACAGCAGTCAAGGGGCAGGTCTGTCAAAAAGTCAGTCCGATAGCGAAGACTCTGATACAGACGAAGAAGGACATTTCACTGCGATGGCTGTGAAGGAAAAACGAGCTACATCTTTATCCTTCGAGGTCCGACAGAACGAGAGTAAGGAGACGAAGAACGATGCTGGGTCGAGCCGGGATTCGGATGATATATTCGAAACAGTCACGCAACAGGTGAACCTTGAGAATTTTTCGAAGGGACAGGGCGATGCCAGTAAAGATAGCATAGATTTCGATACGCCAACGCAAGTGATCATTACGAACCAGCCTGTAAATGTAGCAGAGAAGGGCGATGCAAGTTTTGATACACCAACGCAATTGATTGAAGTGAATGAACCTAAAAGCAATGTGGCGGAGAAAGATACAAGTATGGATGAGAATGACTTGATGCCAACGCAAATGATCGATACGGACCAACCTGTAAATGTAACAGAGAAGGGCGATACAAATTTTGATACACCAACACAATTTATTGAAGTAAATAATCCTAAAAGCAATGTGGCGAAGAACGACACAAGTATGGATGAGGATGACTTGATGCCAACGCAAATGATCGATACGAACCAACCTGTAAATGTAACAGAGAAGGACTGTGCGAGTTTTGATACACAAACACAATTGATCGAAGTGAATGAACCTAAAAGCAATGTGGCGGAGAAAGACACAAGTATGGATGAGGATGACTTGATGCCAACGCAAATGATCGATACGAACCAACCTGTAAATGTAACGGAGAAGGGCGATGCAAATTTTGATACACCTACACAATTTATTGAAGTAAATGATCCTAAAAGCAATGTGACGGAGAAAGACACAAGTATGGATGAGGATGACTTGATGCCAACGCAAATGATCGATACGAACCAACCTGTAAATGTAACAGAGAAGGGCGGTGCGAGTTTTGATACACAAACACAATTGATCGAAGTGAATGTACCTAAAAGCAATGTGGTGGAGAAAGACACGAATATGGAGGAGGACGACTTGATGCCAACGCAAATTCTACCAATCAGTGAGATTTCTAGAAATGTTACTTCAGCAGCAAAAGGTAATACTACGCGCAATGAAGACAAAGACGAAGTTGAAGCAGACTATAACACGCCAACGCAAATTATTGCACAGAAAGTTTCCATTTCCAACGAATCAATATCTAATTGTTCTGAACGATCGAATCCACAGCTAGTAGAGGAGTTTAGTATGGAAGACATTGATTATGAAATGGCACCTACACAGTTGTTGAGTGATATCGAGGAAAAGAAGAAGGTTGCGTTAGCTCATAATAAAAATAAATCGAGGAAGTTTAATAGAGTGAATCTGGATGATACTTTGGAAAGAAATTTAAATGAGATGTTTGACGACGTTAATGAGGACATCGAGGATGACCTGCCACAAATGTCTACCCAAATTCTCACAAATATGCTACAATCTCCGCAGAACAAAGAAGAGTCCGCTGATGTTAACATTGAAAAAGAGTTGCCAGGGAGCAGTAAAAAAAATACATCCCCAAGGAGGACGAGAAGCAAATCGCCTGCAGCTAAGTTAGAGGTATCACCTTTAATAACAAGCAGAAAGTCACGCAGATCTAGCTTGAAGAAAACTATAATTAACAATGATTCCCAAAATTATTTCTCAAATCTCACCACGACAAGGAAACGCAATGTTCTGGTGGATTCCGAAGAGTTTGCTACTATCAGTGAGGACAAGGATGACACAGAATTTGAAAAGAAGTGGACGAATAAAACGTTAAACGACGAGAACAATATTTCCGCTGCATTATTAAAATCTCCGTCAAAAAATTCGCCGTCGACAAGACTGTCGACAACTAATAAAGCTGAGGAGTTGAAGGTGCCTGAGCCAGTTGTAAAGAGTGCAGAATCAGCAAAGGGTAATACGAATGTTGCAGAAGAGTTAGACAAGGGAGACGAATCGGTTGACACAGGACAATCCGGACTTTCCGGTACACTGGATTCCGATGAAGACATTATGGCAGGCTTGCCGGAAGTTAAAATCTTAGGGACGTTGTCGAACCCGGCGAGCCCGACTTCATCGACATCAACAGAGTTTAGATTCACTACTAGGAGCATGAAACCCAAGTCCGGTGCGAAAAAGACTGAACTCAGAAAGAAAGTAACCCCAAAGAAATCAACGCGAAGATCGGTTGCACGTACAAACGCACAGAACAAAGAACCCCCCAAGCTGGGCAGACCAAGGTCCACAGCATTCTCAAGCACTTTTGACGCAAGTAAAGTGCTGGTGACGATATGCGAAAGCGATGATGACATAACAAATGAGTTTAAATCATCGAATAGAAGGTCTTCCCGTAAATCTAAAGAGAGTGGATCGCTGCAAACAAAACGAAACTCTCCGCACGCAGAACTAAGACACAGTCCTTCCATTCAGAGCAACGGAAGGACTGGCGGCTCTAGCACGGAGAATCTTGATAGTTCGTCTGTTTTTCAGGTTGGCAAAGAGGCTTTGATTGCAACGGAAGCTGAACTTGTGAGAAAAACTGCTGTGCCGAAAGTATCGCGGACCGGTAAAAGGTCGCTCAGCTCGACGGATCTAACCGAGAACAACGATGCGAAAAAGCGTAAGGTGGATGTCGCTGAGAAAACGTCTGTGGCTACTAAAAGTAGAAGGAGTACCAGAGGAGTTGCCGCTACTAGGAGCAATTCTGCGAATATTCTGGATTATATAATGAGAAGAGATTCGCCGGTGTTGAACTCGGACAGCTCGCAACAGTCGGTTAGCAGCAATCAAGAAAGTTTCACGACTAAACAGTTGAAGATACAGATCACGAGATTGTCTTCTGATACTCTGTCACCACTGTCACCTCTTACACCTATGGGATCAGCGAAAGAGGATGATCGTGCTAGTGTCAATAGTATCAGAAGTAATTCATCTAAAGCAGAGAATGATAAAAGTACAACTGTAGAGGAAAAAGTATACCTGACCAGAGGAAATAGAAGTAAGAGAGCAGCAAGTAAACGTAACGTGGAGGATGTCAGTTCGCAAATAGGAGAAGAGTCGCAAGAAGTAGAGATGATTATGAACTCTTGGGTCAAGGAACAGAATATCAATGTAAATGGGAAGAAGCAGGAGGAGACGAATAAAAATACGAAAGGTAATAGAGGAAGAGGCGCCGGGGAATGTGGGCACACGAGTGCTAGTACCAGTGAAGAGATTACAGAAAACACTTCTTCGGAGGTTTACGAATCGGATAATGCCTGCTTTGAGATACCTACATCAAAAGCGAAGCGCGCTAAGCTTTCTAAAAATACTACAAATGTTGGTAACACTGCAGCGAATGAATCAACTACGAGAGGAAGAAAAAATGTTAGGCAATCATCGAGGTTGACGCGCGGTCTTCAGCAGTCAGTTGCAGACTCATCCTTGGAAGATACCAAAGAGGCAAATGATAATGAAACTTCTGTCAGTAACGCCGCGAGTAAAGAAAATGCTCCTAAGAAAAGAGGAAGGAAAAAAAAAGTGCAAAAAGAGGAGGCCGAAGAAAATAAAAGCGAAGTTACTATAGAAGAAACAACGTTTTCAGATATGAATTCCAGTATGGATATATCGGCTATGTCAACGCCAACTAGGTCAAGAAAGTCTATGAATTCCTCGTATGCAACGTCGTCCCCGCATAAGATAAAGCATAAAATTTTATTCACTGGTATAACCAACGAATACAGCAAGCTATTAGCAAAATTGGGTACGTGTTTCTTCATCTATGAACACATATTCATTATATTTCTATTTGTGCTATAATTTTATGTCTACTCGTAGGATCGTCTCAAGTCGAAGATCCAGCGAAATGCACCGTGTTGGTCACAGATAAGGTTCGAAGGACCGTCAAGTTTCTGTGTGCATTGGCACAAGCGGTGCCAATAGTTTCAGTCAATTGGTTGGTCGATAGTGAAAAAGCAGGACACTTTACGGAGTTAGATAATTACATATTAAAAGATCCTGCTGCGGAAGCTAAGTTCGGTTTCAGATTACGGGGAAGTTTGGAGAAGGCGAAGAAACAAAAATTGTTAGATGGATACACTATTCTTTTAACGCCCAATGTTGCTCCACCGCCAGTGTTGGAGTTGAAAAGTATGTTAGAAAGTGTTTGTTACGAAATTCGATTAATCGACGTCTAGTGTTGTCAAAGTTGGGCGACACGGAATTTTTTCTCATTAGGATTAATCGAATTTCGTAACAGTGTTAGTCGATTATTCTTTTCAGATTTTGCAGTGTACGTAACATTAATCAATAACTTTTACAGGTATAGTTAGTTCGTGCGGTGGTAAACCATTAGTTCGACCACCACCATCATGGCCACAAAATGTAGTTATCATTTCTCGCGAGGAAGATATGGGAAATGCGAAAAAATTTCTCGCAAAAGCTCCAAAAACTGTCACTGTCCAGTCAACAGAGTTTATATTAACTGGTATTTTGCGACAAGAGCTAGATTTCGTGAAGTATAAATTAACGTGATTAAATACACGTTACGTGGGAGAATATTGTACATAATTCTTTTGAATACTTCGCCCGATCGAATGTAAGGAAAGGATCAATTTTATTCAGTGCAACTACCATATTTTGTAAACTGTGTGCGTTTATCGGTATAATCTATAAAAATTATGAAAATATATAAAATTCAATATTTTTGTACATTTAATTTGTCGTAAAAGTATTAAAAATACGTTAGCAATATTTTTTTAAATATGAGAGTTATTTTGATTCAATGAAATTCTGAACCTTTAACTATAAATAGTCATGTACATTACAAGAAGATTAATCAATTTAATAAACGAATGATTGGATAAGGTATTATATATCGATACAACGATATTTATTATTTTACTAAATTTATTTTCAATTTTATATAGGTACATATATCTTAGTCATCTCTAATGCTCTCAACTTTCCAGTGAACGCAAAATAAAAAAAGGATCTTACAAAGTTAACAAAAATTTACTTGTACGATTTGCAATAAAAAATGCCTTTTTCTAATCGTTCGCATTAGATGAAGTATTTTTGTGTGTAGCCCGGTTTAAAAAAAAAGATCCAAGGTACGTGGACAATCTCAATGTCTGTCCATCCCGTGTTCTGTTGCCCAAATGTTACGATCTTTGACGGAGAGCAATTAGGAAGACCAATGTACCTTGGATCTCTTTTTCCAAAAAAGTGCAAGCTATCGTCACAGAAATGACTACCTCCTAAATTGAGCAATTTTTACGATAATACCCATTAAATGAAATACTTTTTATGAGGATGCTCAATAGCTACAATGTGTTTATAATGTGCGTGAATCCATACAAACATTACTCAACACCCTACCACGTCATGAGAACTCCCGATTCAGGTAACCCTGTCGTGGGAGTAGTCTAACTTAGGAGATGATTACCCCTACAATATGTATATAATAGTAAGGTGACAAATAGCAATGATAAAGATGTTTCCTAGGTATACTAAGTACTAATTATCTTATTCTAAGTAAGAATCTACTATCAGCTTCTAAATGCATTGCTGAGAATAAAAGGAAATGAGAATATTCTGTTTAATATAATATATATGTATGTATATCCAAGAAGTTATTTTCCCTCCCTATTCTTCCTGCATCGTGGGGAATGCAGTATATATGCGTGTATGAGATATCCAAGGAGTTCCAGTCTGTAGTAGTGGACAAACTAATACTTTTTTTAGAAAGTAAGAAGGAGCAAACACCAAAGACCTGAAACAAAATGAAATTATTACAAAAAAAAAAGTAAAAATAATACACCGGAGAAATTTTCGTTTCTTTTCGAAAGAATAATCGTTACATTCTTTCGCGCGTCTATCGCATAATACAAACAAAAGCCAACAAGTGTTCATGTAAGAAATGAGTCACCTTTAAAATGGTTGCGCAGTAATGAAACAAAAACAAAGGAGCCGTAACGAGGGAACGACTTGCTATCGCAAAAGTCATGACTAACCGTAACAATGCTATCGTTCGGCTCGATTTAAACTCAATTTTTAATCGACATCAACTTATGCGAGTATTTGCACGTTAAAAATTGTTGCTCGTCCGCAGGACAAACATTCGATGCGAATACGCGTTAATTCGGCCAAGGTTGCGAATCATTCCGACTGCATTCAAATCGATAACGCAAATCGTGCAACAATGCCTGGATAGTTCAAAATGTGAACGCGATCGTATGGAAGATATCGGATGCTTACAATTTATGCTTTGGTCTTTCCAGCATGCCGTTTATTATGCTCCGCGTTCATCAATTTGGTGACGATCTTTCTGGAATGGCCGCTCGGGTCGAAATGGTTTGTGTGTGTCAAGGCTTCGCGTTTACTCCGTTGTTTACCGCTATGGCCCGTAAAGATGTGCTTGTCGTAATCGTAGATGAAGTGCTCGTAATCGTCAACGAAAGTGTAAGACATAGCTCTCGGCTCTTTAAAAAATATGCTCAAAAACAGCGTTAGAACTGCCGAAAAATCGCGTTCGAAGTCACACTTGTTGTTCAATACTGTCGCGAAGCGGCCTTTCGCGGCTCCTTATATAGCTTGCCCAAGCAGGCGCTGCGCACGCGCGTTACCCGTAAGTCTACATATAACGTATTGTATGTAATTTCGAACGTACGATGGCACGATGCAAACCAGAAACCAGAGATTTTAACCCGACGCCTAACCCTAACCCATATCCATACCCGGTTAACCATGGAAGGTTACTGTAGCCCGTGGTAACCCATGCTAACCTCCAGGAAACGATTCTCAAAGTTGAGTTCTCGAGTCGACGACGTAGAAATCGGTCAGGTCCGGACAGGAGACTCCCGCTGGCGATGGGGAAAGCCGGGAGAGTTGCAAACGTCGGCACAACCTCTCTTGCTTGAAACGTTGAACGCGAATTTAACAGTTGTCCAGAGTCGCAACAATTGAAATTTAATCGAAAAAAATCCAGTACGCAGAATGTTTTGGAAATCGTGCGTTGCAACGAGGATCAACAAAAGCATTAGCAATCACGGTAGAACGGATCGTAATCTATACTTCATATTTCTAAAAAAATCGCACGCGTAAATGACATCGCGCAATTCACGTTTTTCGCTGCATCCGCTAAGCGTTGCGCAATTCGATATAATCGATCAAATACTTGGGGTCGATCGGTGCTATACATATATGCAGTTTCTAAAAGCGTAGTATGCAAACATCCGAAACGTGCAGTTTGGACTGCACGCAGGCCGATAAACGTCATAAGTGTATGTAAATACGCAGTCGTAATCTCCATGAATATTTTTTAACCTTGTTGCATGCTCTATATTTCTGTCAAGAACAATAATGAAATTATTCAAGCGTAATTGCGCGGTAACGGTTCGCAGCAATATATCAAATTTCGAGTGTTTGGCTACAAACCGAACAGTCGGTGTAGCGCGCGTGCGCACAAGTTACATTGGTTTCTATTTATTTACATAGAAGTGCCCTTATCATCGCGAAAACGAGAAACGGTTCACTGTTATCATTCCCGTCGCAACGCGTGGATAAACGGGACAGAATAGCCACGCGATTGACAGAAGAACATTATCGAACGCGTTCTCTGTGTATTGCGTCGCAAATGTAAACATTGTACGGAGCTCGAGGCGTAATTGAAATGATGAAATTTCAGGTTATCTGGAATCAATTTACGATATCGACATGCTCCAGTTGTCGAATATGTCGCGTAGATTTTAATTAGCCATCCCACGTGAAAATATGTGTACGTGTGTCGCAGCACATATTGCTCGCAAGCTTGCAGAAATATTTATTTATGGCCCGTGTTTCAGACCGCTGCGTATCTACATAGATACATACACCGGAACACGTCACAATAGGAACAGGTGCGTTCTCCATGATCACGAAAATACTCTATATATATAGTTTGACCTTAATCATTCGATCGTGACATCTTGTACGAATGCGTTTTCACAGGCGTTGCGTCGTGTCGCGTCGTTAGAAGGAAGCGCGGTACAGATATGAATATTTATGAGCTTGAAAATCAACAGAGGTCTATACATTCCCGTTTTCGCTTATCGAAGGCTATTGTGTCGAGGAATTATTGGCTCGGAAGAGAGTATGCTTCCCAAGGTTGCCAATAAAAAGCCATTCGTAGCTACCCGTGTTGCACAGATCGACACCGTTTATGTTTCAGTTCCGGTGCGGCGCCTGTACTACCTGTACTACTTACCATGGACATACTTACATTTTCGATCGTCGTGAATGGTAATCGAGTTACTCGAAGTTACCAGAAATTGACAGTCAGCGGAATTTATCTATCTAAACGATTCATGTCATATCTCGTCGTATCTCGTCGGCTGATCTCATTTCCTGACTACCGAATGTCGGACTATATGTAAATATGTATAAACGAGCATGTACATACCGGTTACAAAGTTGATAAACAAGTTCAAGGGATGCTAGGTAGATTGAACGCTATCTGGAACAATTCTTCTTATACCTTTTTCATGCGCGTCTGCAGCTGCGTATTAGATTTTTTCAAATTGCTTTTTTTAATAAATCGAACTCGAAAGTGTAATCCACTTTCTCAACGTTATTAATAGACCGCGCAATTTGAAAAATGAAAATCTCTCCTTGTAAGTGGGAGATAATTTAATCTATTTAGACGTTTTTCTATCCTACGATTTCTGTCACGGTTACAGTTTGGTATAGTTAAAACGGGATATTATGCAAAAGTAAATTTTTATAGATTGTGTTGTAGAAGTTGGAACAATTTGATTTACTTTAATAAAATCGGAACCTCGTTCACCTTTCAATTCACAGTCTAGTCAAGTATATTAAATTATCTGATATGTTTTTTGAGAAATTATTTAAGGACGAATGTTTTAAATCATTATAAATAAAGCCACAACATTGTAAGTATATCGATAACGTTACAAATAAATTGATAACATCGAAACTCGAAAGAAATTAGCCAACCACGTAACGACGCATGATCACGTGCAAAAGTTTTATTAAGGAAGTCCAGGTTCATACAATTTCGTACAAGACAAAATTACAACGAGGATAGTTTCTTTAAAAACAAAGAGGCTTTTAAAATTCATTAATCGAAGACTCGACCAACGTATTCGATGAACATGTTCCCCTGTTACAAGTCGGGGATCTATACTGTTAAAATCGAAAGGAGATTTAAAAAAAGTTCGTACGGATTTAGTCGATTCCGTATACGTCCCCGCCCTTCCGGAAGTCTGCGTTCGCATAAACGGTGTTATTATTTATAAAAATAACACACGCGACGCTCCCACGAACTCTGTACCGCGCTGTTTTGTGCCCGATCTTTTTCAGACCGTCTACCACTTGCTTTTGTATACCATATTCGTAGGAGATCTCTGGCGGATAGAGTTGATGGTGTATTCTCGAGGCGTCCATGGCTTGTTTTACAGTTTGGCCCATCCACAGGATCTTGGCCACTATCTGAAATTATAAAAGGAAATTCCATACAGGAGAGAAAAAGAAATCCTTCTGGGTAGAATTGGGTATTACAGATGTTCAGGAAAGGAGAGGTTCAGGTACGAAACCTGACCCGCTAATATGAGACCGATAGATCATTTTTCTATTTGATTATTTCCTTTAGTATTCTGTTTGCCGTTAGGTTCTTTCCGTTACAATGTCACAAATCTATATAGCACTATAGCAGAGAGAATACTGACTTGTGAAACGGTTGTAGTAATCTTAGTTCCACCGGAAGCCCCAATAACCATTTTCACATCACCATTCGAATCAACGAGAATCGATGGTACCATCGACGACAATGGCCTTTTTCCTGGTGCGATATAATTGTTTGGACTAGGCGGAATACCAAAATAGCTGACTGTAGATGGTACACCGAAATCGTTCATCGCGTTGTTCAACAGTATTCCTGTACTGTCGCTCACCACTCCGCTCCCGAAACTAAGAAAAGCATTAAAATAGATTTAGTATCGTGAAAGGATAAAAGAATTATTAAAATTATTCTAATTAATAAGCTGTGCGTATTTTCGTGTAAAATAAAAATTGTCTGCATTTATTACAAGAGACTGGAGCCATCCAGACACTTAATCCTTTTTAGATACTTGTTTTAGCAGTTTAAATGGCCCCTAGTCTGTTTTAATCGGAAATCAATGTTGCAGCATTAGCACTGCAGTGAATTAATGAAAGTTTATCCTTTATCTTTAAACAATCTTTAAACAATCAAATGAATGCCTATCGAATAATTGCCAGTGTTTAACAGTCCATCTCCATGAGTTACATCTTCAACGGTCCAGTCTTAAGGATTACCATTTAAATACAATCTCTTATTCGTACTGATTTGCACCAGAAACCTGCCATATAGAAACACAACATACTAAAAATTGATAGTGCTAGTGGCTGCCACAGCATCACCGTTCGGAGCCAGCACAGAAACATGAGCGGTTCCCTGATCCTTCGCGTTGCTCATCGTCACGGTTCCATAATGCCTCGGGTCGTCCCACGTTTTACGATCGTCTATTTTCATTTGCGTCAAGTATGCGTAGCTCCTAGACGTCAAGTTCTTGGTCAACTAAAACAGAATTAGAAGCCCGATAACGATCAAGATCATTCGATTGTTCGTGGTCTTTTCTTCGCGAGGGAAGTTTGCCAGATGTTAAATTACTTTTCAGACAGTAATAGCTGCGAGATCCGACCTCAATGTTAATTGCGAACATTTCCGGCGAACCTCCCTCGGCAGACCTTGAACTACGAACGTACTCTCGCTCGCTGCAAGAGCAAGTTCGTTAAACTAGGCTTACTAACTTCTTCCATGTCAACGAACTGTTTATCGGCCATCTCGTTCCTCAACGCGTAAGCGTACTTGAACGTTTCTATCATGCGATGATACGTAAGGATTGTGCTGTTGTGGTCGGCTATGCTATCAGGTGTGAAATGGAAGTTGTCTAAAATGTTTAAAATATATGTGAGGAGAGCTCCACTGGCTGGCATGCCAACGGTATAGACCCTTATCCCGTTAAAGAGGTTCGCTTTCAGCGGTTCCTCCCAGATAGCTCTGTAATTAAATAGAATGTATCAGCAATAATTCAGAACATTTTATTGCAGGAGTGTGAAAGTCAAACATTGGGAAGGCTAAAAGAATTTAAGAACACGTATATGCTGTTTTTCAACTTACTAAAGTTATTAAAGAAAAATTAAAAATTTCTTTATGGTCACTGTTTCTTGCGATCGACGAAGCAAATTTTTATCATAAATAAAGTTTACCTATAACTGTTCAAATCTTCCATCGTTAATATCGCCCCTTTCGATTGCAAGTCCTGGATCAGAAGTTGGCCCAAGCTGCCATTATAAAATATCGGTGCCCCATGGTTCGCGACAGTCTGCAAAGTCCGACAAAGCTCCTTTGGCCTGATGATCGTTCCTGGCCTATAGAAGTCGTTGGTCTCTGGGTTGACGAACAAATTTCTAAACAGAAGAGAGAAGTTTTTAATTCGAAATCGGTCTGAACATTGCTCTCGGTTAGAATATCGTAACGCTGCGTTTACTTTAGGATCGGGTCGTTGTAAATGTTCTTCGCATTGAACTGGAATCCATCGTGTTGGATTTTTGTCAGATTGTAGCCGTTCTCGCACAGTTCGATAGAGGGCCTGAACAACTCGGCCCATCGCAATTTACCGAATCGTTTGTGGGCCTCCCAGTAGCCAGCCAGTTCGCCGGGAACTGCGATGGCCAACGGTCCTGATGGCATTCGTAATTGCTAGTATTCTGTGTCGCTTGGAAAGAGAAAGGAAAACAAAGAGGTGCTGTGTACCAATGAACGATGCTTCGTTCGGTTTCCCCTCGTACATCGTCGCGTTGGCCGCCAATGGCGCCTTGTCTCTTGCGATTAACGTGTAAGCCCTTTGCGTTTCTTTGTCGTAAATCGTCATGAAAAAACCGCCACCTATTCCCATGCTTTGCATGTTCACCAGCCCGTTGCAGATCATGGAGGCTATCGCAGCGTCAACTGCCGAACCATTCTTCTCTAAAATCGATCTACAAGAATTAAACAAATTGTTTCTCTACTTTCTCTGGTAAAACTTAAGTGTAAATTAACTTTAAATGTACAGGGCGCTGAAGAACTTTTATTTTTCTTATTATTGATTATTATGGCAAGAAAAATGGCGCGGTAGAAATTTGTTTTACATACTTGCCCACAACTGCACATGGAGCTCCGTCCGCGCAAACAGCAGCCCTTTTGAAAATTCGCAATTTGCTTGCGGACGGGGGTAACGCTGTTTCCGGGTCTGGCGGCACTTCTTCATTTTCATGAAATTCCAGCTCTCTTTTCGCTCCATAAATACTACAAACCACTATTATCGCTAGAATGGCTGCTGCTAATACTATGCCGGCTATTATAATATTTTTTGTGGTGAGGTAAAACCTGGAAATTCATTAATTCGTTATACTTCGCTGTGCTTCCTCTACACACGCAATGCACGCCTTTGAATTTCAAATAAGTCTCTCCCCCCAACCCCAATGAATATTTTAAAAGTAAAACATGAGTTCAGATTGATTTCTGTGCAATGCATGTATTTGAATTTCGAACAAGTTTCCCGCTCAACGAATTTCTCCAGGGAAGGATTTAAAATTTCTACATTATAATAATAATTATTTACCTTTCTAGTCATAGGCTTGATTAAAAACGGTAGGAACTATTTATTGTATCCACACTTTTCTTAAATGCAGGATTCTCTATTCCGAATTGCAAATATCTCGGTTAATTACACACTATATGTATATAAATGTTAACAAAATTTTGTAAATTTTGTTCTTTATTGAGAATTTTATATAATAGCCAATTAAAAATACAAATTTAATTTAATACAGATTTATTTTTGTAAGTTTACAATTCGTTGCGAATGGATAATATTGTATTGTTATCAGAAATTAGTTATTGTCAACAATAACGTTGATTCGAAGTTTGACGCTCAGGATCTGATAAGGTTGGCGGCAGAAATGAGTGTAACTCGACAAAATGTTTTAATAGTTTCGTGAGAGAAACGAGTTAGTCGGTACTAATGTCGGGTCGGTAATTTCAACGCACATGACGCTCGATTGACATTGAAATTTTATTGATATGTAGCTCAATGTAGCAATGTCGGTTAATTAGACTGTAGAAAAAGTGGTTTTTGTTTCCGATTTGTAATTCAAATTTTCGCTCGAAACAACTCACTTGTTGACAAAGTGTCTGGCGAAGAATCCGGCCGCTCTGTTGCGGCCGGGCGAATACGAGCGCAAAAGTCGAGCAGTCCCGATCTCGTCCGAGTCGAGGAAATTTCGTTTGTCGTTATCATAATACTGGCGAACGTCGTCGGTACTTGCGCACGCGGAGCTGGTGCTGGACGATGCCGAGGACGTCATGCTTTTTCTCTGCTATAAAAGAAACAGTGTCGAAGAGACACTTGAAAAATCCCAATTGTTTCATCGGAGAGTTAGTTGTTTACGTTTATTTGCAAAACCCGTTGAGCGAACGGCTATTGCCATCTTTCGTCGACACGGTTAAACGCGACGCGTTTGACAGACTCCCGATCCGGCACCCGAACGAGCACTCACTTTGACGATTAGACGATTCTTGATCACCATTTATAGCCGAATCCCTTTGCGCTTCGCTCGGCTCTGCTTCATCGGGAATCCCTTGGCCATTTCGCTCGAGTCACCAAAGACAGTCGTGTATCGAAATTTTCGAGAAACGGTAACCGCATCGTTCCGCGGCGAACAGCACCAGCTGACCGGACGAAAATCGATCTGATCATGCGCGTTACGCGCGAAATTCCTTTCGTCACGTGCACATGCGACTCGCGGCGGTATTAATTAGGAATTACAAATTCGCAATGCGATTGTGAACTCACGCGACACAATAGTAATGCGTTTGTACCTTTAGCGTCTGTCCGACACTGTTTGACTAACTACATATGTATATTCAGCTTGAAGTAACAACCTTATTCGAATCACCGTGCGCGGGCTATTAAATTTATGAATTTATGACGTCGACCGAGAGATTAATCTTGTCTATCGACTAAGGCTTGAAAATTAAGGTCCATTAAGAAAGAGTTTTTCAAATTGGTTTTCAAATTTTGATTAACTAGTTTATCGAATTGAAATGAAACCATTTTAAGTTTCTACTGGCAAGGTAACCATGTCTGCAGCTTTGACTGCCAGTATCACGTATACGTGACTTGCATATCTGCAACGATTATTTGTCAATTGCCGGAAAAAGAAATAAATGCAATTTCGTATTGGTTTTTTCGTTTTGATATGCTGATAACTATATTGACAACAATATTTATGTAAATACAAACTTTTATCGAGTAATTTCGAAAGTATCGAACCGATACAAAATACCGGTACTAAATATTTTTCGTTCCTGGTCTGTTTCATATTTTTATTGATAGAATTTAAATGTGGATATTTTCTATTATTTTTTCCAAATACACAGTAGAAGTCCAATCATGAACCAGTTTTATTAAATATGTAAACTTTCGTTTATTATTTTATTTTTTGAGTAATATTTTGAACGCGTGTTATTCGATTATTTCGGCGGAAGTTTTAATGGCGAAGGGTATTGTTCACCACCGAAATGAAATTCGCAGAGCGATCAAAGGGTCGCAGACCAGGCAGGGCACGATAATGTTTAATTAACGAAATTAAACGGCGGCTCACGATCCGCCGATATTAAAACGAAACAATGAAACCTGCAATTAAGTCGAGTTACATATCTAGGTCGTAGTACGCGCGGGGTGCGAGCTATCGGGAAGTGGCATGCAATTGCGACAATTTATAGCGGATATTCGACAATTATAGGAACCGCTAAGCTCCGCATAATACGATTCAGCAAAACGCGGACGCGTACAACGACCAGACCACGCGATTGCTTCGAACAATAATGCTCGATTCCGTGTTTTCCATCTTCCGTTCGTTTCTCGCGTTCCATTCGATAAACCGAATGATAGGATAACAAGTTTGCTTGTCACGTTGAAGAAAAAATATTCCTTGCAATCGTTATTGCAACGTCTTTGTTACTGCTTCGACATGGAATTAAAATTATCCTATAAAAATTTCTTTGAAATGTTCGAATTTGTTTTTAAATAGTTTTGCTTTGGCAAACTAGAATAGGTTTAAAAAGCTACTACCATTTCCTTCGACAGAAAATTTACAGTTTAGCATTTTTGCAATGGAATTTTCTCAATTTTTTTCTTCAAAATTTGCAATGAAATATTTTAACTGTTTGAAAAATTTCTTTGAAATGTTCGAATTTGTTTTTAAATAGCTTTGCTTTGGTAAACTAGAATAGGTTTAAAAAGCTACTACCATTTCCTTCGACAGAAAATTTACAGTTTAGCATTTTTGCAATTGAATTTTCTCAATTTTTTTCTTTATTTGCAATGAAATATTCTATACTCTTTTTGTTTGAATAAGGATACATGTGGATTGAGATGTCTCTGCCTTTTCGTTCGATAGAACTCAATTTAATATACCTCTAATTGAATTTTTTGCTATTCAATTCAATTATAATATAGTAGAACTAATTAACGTGTAATATATTAGTTTCCTTGAAAATCCACTCTTCTTCTGCCACGTGAAAAATTTGGAATTTAAACTATTTTCAGTGTTCGAACATTTTAAATGTTTCTCTTCTTTTGAAATCACATTGTTGCGAAAAAAAACTTTTTGCACATTGTTTCCCTGTGTTTAGTGATTCTCCTGAACACTCTAGAATATTGATTACGATACTTGCTGCTTACCTCGGCTCCTTCCTTGTTTCCTCGATTTCCTCGAAGCTGTTTCTTCTCGTCATGGTGATTCGCGGCTAAAGTTCTTTCAAAATTTCGTCAACTGTAAAATGAAAACTACCAATACGGTCGTGAATTATATAAACGATTGAACTGTGTAGGAAACACGTGTAGAAACGTAGACGTCGTTATCTAATGTTCACGTTTCGTCGAAGATATCGTGTGCGACGATGAAATACGGTTGTTCGTCTTGTTATGTCCCCTGGAAACAACTGTAAAAGTAAAAATACCGTAGAAAGATCAAAGATGCGATTTAAAAACGATTTTGATGTATCGGGGGGCATGGGATTTCGGAGGGTAGAACAAGATCGCGGGATCGTAGAATTCTGAAAATACATATTAATATTCAAACGGAAACAACACATCAACTAGAAAAGTCATTGGTAGACTGCAAAAGTTCATGCGTGTGTAATGCAAGTTACAAATGCAGATTGTGCGTGGCGCGCGTAATGTATAGCGGGGTTGAATGTTTGTGACAATCTTTTTCATACTTTTTGTATTATTTTGTCCAGGAAAGAAGATTCGACGGAACAACTACCATTACATTGTATTATTCTAGAAAATTGTTTCAACGCGGATTAAATTGCTGTGGTTAGCGAGCAATTTATTAAAATATTCTTCCCATTTGTCTTCGATAATTAAGGAATATTGACTAGTAACTACGAGTATTTATGTATAAGAAAATTGGTAAAAAAAATTCTCTCTCGTCCCATCTTTCATAAAATAATTAACAAATATCTAGAATTGCAGAGACATCCAGAGTCTCGTTATTAGCAGTCTTCGTAAATTTATAATATTTAGTACAATTGTGTGAAGTGTAAAATTAAAAAAAAAACCAGGGATAATAACAAAAATGAACATCGTTTCCAATTTATACATGCGTGGCAAGGAATTTTGGAATTAGCGAAGAAAAATACTCCCGCATCCTCTTGACATTTATAAAATTCTTAATGAAAATGGGGAATTACATAGGCATCCGCAGCCTAGATATTAGCAGACTGGGTCGCTTTGCATTTGTGGTACGTGGAAATACATAGTAAAATGCCAGAAAAAGGCTGTAACAATAACATTCTCAATTTCAATAATGAAGGTGGAGCATTGTTTCCTCGTGTTCGCAAAATAATCGGTACAAATAAGTTATAAGCTAGGTACTACTAAACCGCATCTTCACGAATCCATAAGAAATAGAAATAGATAAAATAGAAAAAAATATGTAACAAAAAATACTTAAATGTCACTAGACAAGAAAGAAAATGTTTCTTCCCGACGACGTTCACAAAGTAATCGATAAAAACAAGGGATTACAAATAAACATGCGCAGTTTATTTATTATAAGACTGTATCTCCATTCATGTATGCAGATTAAAAACGCACAAACTATCAGGAAATATGTAGAACAATAAAAAGAAAAAAGCGATCGGCAGTCAGAAATTCACTAGTCAACGAAGAAAATAGTTTCTTCCCTCCGATTAGAAAACGGGAGTGTACATAAAGATGATTTCGAATCTGTCCATCGCCGACAATGGTCAACCGATTCGGCGTGTCAAATCGGATATTAAACAGGCGGCGGAGGAAATATCACTGTACCTTGTTTAGCACTGGATCTGTTTCCCCGGCGACCTTGATGGTTTCATTATCCGGCGTGACCCAAGTTCTCGATCACTCTGGATCACCGTTAACGAGATGCGGAGAGAACCGACGGCGGTATAGCGCGGATACACACGATTTAGGACCGAGGACCGATTACCGAGTATGGGAAAGCGGAATGGATACAGAGTAGATACGGAGAGCAGGCTGTCATCACGCATCGGCCATCGAACGCGGTGTCGTCGTCTCGGCACACGGTTTGCCCACGCAGTGCACTCTCTTCGTGGATCAGAGAGCGAAAACATCCACGAAACATGTTTGCGAGGTGCCGGGCACACCGAGGGCGGAGAAGGGAGGATTGCTTCTTGCCGGGCCGAATTAATGCCCCTTATTTGAATTCCAACCGATATAGGGGACAGGGTTGCGGCTGCGTTTCTAAATGGGGCCCCTTGTTCGGCCACCAGCACACGCGTGCCACTTTTTGCGGCTTCATCTCTCCGCTGAATTACCAGTTTTTCTGGTCCCCGGGAGACGATCCGATCTGGCCCAAACCAACGCCTCGCGCCGCACCGCTCCAACACGATACAATTCGGCTTCAGCCGTGTGTATCTGCACACCGCTGAAGACCAGATACTCTTATCTCGAGAAAGTTCAGTTCTGTTCGTTTATACCTACAGTTCTTGCATGAATATTTACGGTAGACGCTCCACGTAATTTTTTCAAAATATCTTCGATCTTCCACCATTTCGTACGATACAGATCATCCGCCTTTGTAAAAACTAGTCGAAAAGTGGAGATTATACGCTTCCTTTTTTTCGGACGTCTGTAATTTCTGTAACAATTTTATATCGTTGCGTTAGTTTAGCAGATAAGAGTTACTTTTTTTATGAGTACGAACTGGATCGTAGACCTATGCCATCCACGATATCAATATCGAGTTTGGCAATGGCAATCAACGGACCATGCGCGAGCAGATCGAAAAATTCCGCTCCGGTGATAGTTCTGATAAGAAATCGCGTGACTTCCTTGACCATAATTTCTAGGCATTGGTGAAGAATGATTCTTTTGTACATCTGTTATCTTTTATAGAAAAAATTTGGAGTGTTTGAATCTGCCTCCGAAAAATCTTTGAATTGAAATGTCAATTTTACAATTGGTCTGAAAAATGATTTATATTGTTGTAGAAATTGCATCAATTAAAATGACGTGCATAATTATAATTATTCTTCCGTTTATATGTATGCAGCGAATTCCTAAACTTCCTTAGAAATTCTTAGTAGCTTCGGAAAATTTCTTCTTTATTTGTTTCGTAAAGATATCTGTAGGTTTTCATTAATAAAATTTCAATAAAATATTGAATACCTCGCTCCACAATCGCGTGTATATATATATGTATCGCGACAGTATGTATGTATATGTAAGCACCGACGAGACTGTCAGCGTTACGGGAGATTGTGTCACTCGAATAATTCGGCGTTTTCTTACGCCCTCTAGGATTCTGGCCGGAGTAAGAAGCAGAAAGCCACCGACGGATTTCGTCGGTGCAGAAGGCCACTGAGGAGATTTTCGGTCGGTGAGAGAACGTGAATTATCAAAGAAACGTATCGGTTCACAGATACCCATATTTCAGACCAAAATGCCCCATTTTAGCCAAACTTGTACTTTACTGATGCTAAATTCGTCGCACGTGGCATATGCGCGAGAATATCTGTTCAATATCATATCTCTGATCGTATGTATATATTGTATACAGCATCCTATAAATAGGTCCTATCGTTGGACTAACCTGGAAGCGATACGCCGCCAATAACCTCTTTTTTCCCTTATACTAATTGTAAGCGCTAATTCGTGTTCTCATGTCGCTACGCAGAGTCAAATTTTACATGATGGGCCCCTGGCCAAGGCAGATTCTGATTTCCATAAAGACCGTCCTAGACGATCAAGGATGATAATCTCAAGGTTTCTCGTACTGCACTGTCTGCACTGACAAGCGGCACCCAGAGAAAACGCACTTCAAGAAAAAAGGGTTCTGGACGTTCACAGATCCTATCAGCTTGCGGAAACCGGGTAATTATATAAGAACGATTTCAAATTCGAAGGTGAGTGTGAGACAAATTGTGTACAATAATATTTTTATAGACACTATTACGAAGGACGTGAGACATGTTTTAAAAATGTATAAACACTTTGTAAGGAGAAAATTGCAAAAAAATTTCTATTTTAATGTGCAACGTGAAATCAATCTTCTGCAACTTGCGGAACAACACATATTTATGATGAAAAAATGCTGAAGAGCAACATATATTAACGAGAAGAGATTCAATTTACAACTTGTTAGACGAACCTGAACATCCCTAAATTATCTTTGTTACACAGGTATAATATTTATAACTGGAAAAAATTAAATAATTAGCATAAAATAGCATAACAGTTTTTGTTTATATATCTAACTTTTCTTGTGTTTTTAATGCAGGAGGCAGAGATAATATCATCGCTGTCGCTACCCAATAAGATTTTTCTTCTATCGCTATGTTTCTTCTTTTCTTCTACTTGTGGCTGCAAATTGGAAGTTTTCTCTGTTACTTTTGCTTTTGCAAAAGCATTTGTAAGTAATATGTAAGTATTTTATTTTCATTATGTGATAAAATGTTCAATTTACTAAAAATTACATTTCTGAAAGGTTTGACTATGTTTCATCAAACTTTCATTTACACTTTTACATATTTTAATTGCTTTGTTCCGGAGTGGGCTGGGAGTGAATAGGGAGAATGTGCAACCGCAAAGTGGTCAGCCAAGCTGCGATATCTCTTGTTGGAAAAGTATAGAATATACTCCCTTGTTTTGGCACTAAGCGGTGTCAAGCGGACAATCTCAAAAGAAAGAGAAACGATAAAGATTTCCTTACTACGAAAAAGACATCGTCGTCTTATTTAGAAAATAAAACTGTATCGATGATCATGTAGGTACATACTGTGCATAGGTATGACGCCTTGTCCCTTGCATTAACGTGTACACCCTTTGCGATTCTTTATTGTAAATCGTCATGAAAAAACGCTACCTATTCCCATGCTTTGTGTGTTTACTAGCTTTTACAGATCATGGAGGCTATTGCAGCGTCAGCCGCCGAATCATTCTTCTCTAAAATCGACCTACACTTAAGTATAAGTAGATCGTTGTTTTTCAAAGTACAATCAGATCAAAAGTCATTTGTGGAAACCGTTATCATTCCAGTTGTTATATGTATAGTGTTGTATATGTATATGCTAGTACAGAGGGCGCCAACCTTAAATTTCGCGCGGAAGATTAACGTATCTCGAAACTGACTTTCTATTGTCAGTGCACGGATGGGAGTACATCGAAGTTGACGTGTTGCATTTATATTTTCTTAAAAATTTTGCTATTCAAAGGGTTTAACAATTTTATAATAGTTTCAGTTCATATTACCTTCTTACCAAATAATTCTTTCAATATTCGCATTCAAACAGTTTGTTTCACAGTTGGTTGACAACAACAAAGCGGTGAAAGTGGAGTTCCTATCAAGGATATGCTCAACGGTGTTTGGTAAGTATTCTCTATCATTAACAAATAACTCCACACTTTTCTTAGATGCAGTATTCTCTATTGCGAATTGTAAATATCTAGTCAATTAAAAATACAAATTTAACATTTATTTTTTAAGTTTCCAATTCGTTATGGATGGCTAATATTGTCATGTTGTCCAAAATTGACATTATTCTTGTATTTTTAAGTACAATCTATCATTCTCAACAATAATGTTGATTCAAAATTTGACACTCTGGATCCGATAAGTTTATCAGCAGAAATGAGTATGACTCAAACATTCTTTCTCTTTTTAATAATCTTGCGAGATTCTATTTAAGAAAGAGAAATTACTTAATTAATGTATTCATGTCGGGTTAGTAATTTCAACGCATAAAAGCTCAATGTAGCAATGCCAGTTAATTAGACTATATGAAAAGTGGCTTTTTCCGATTTACAATTTAAAGTCTCGTTCAAAACAAGTCGCTTGTTGGCAAAGCGTCCGGTGAAATTGGTCTCGATCATACTTTTTCTCTGGTGTAATAGAAAAAGTGTCGGTAGAGTCATTTAAAAAAAACTAATTATTTCATCGGAGAGTTAGTGTACGTTTAAAAAACACGTTGAGCGAACAGCTATTGCCATCTTCCGTCGACTCGGTTAAACGTGTGGCATTTGACAGATTGCCGATCTGGAACCCGAATGTGCACTCACTTTGACGATTAGACAGACGATTCTTTATCACGATTTATTGACGAATTTCTTTGTGCTTCGCTCGGCTCTGCTTCGTGGAATCCCTTGGCCATTTCGCTCGTTTCATAAAAGACAATCGTGTGTCGAAATTCTCGAGAAACTGTAACCGCATCGTTCCGCGGCGAACAGCATCAGCTGATCGGACGAACATCAATCTATATACCTCGCGAAATTTCCTTCGTCACGTGCATATGTGGACTTTGGCGATCCGAATATATTTGTACGTATTCAATCATTTCGATTAACTGATAACTAAACTGAAAACAGTCTTTATGCAAATACAAATATTTATCAGGTACTTTATAAAATACCTTCGTTTCATTTCAATCAAGATTATTAAATTCTAAAAGATAAAACTTAGTATAAATACATAAAATTCGCAATCCATTGAAAACATATGCAGAGATGAGATGAAATTTCCTCTTTGACATCCTAGAAACGTAAGTACTGCATATTTTTATTCCTGTCTTTTGTTTTACATTTTTATTGATAGCATTTAAAAGATAGATATTTCTTTTTTTTTTACAAATATGTGTATTCGAGTTAGCAGTTATCAGGAGTCCAATTGTGAACAAGTTTTTAAAATATGTAAACTTTCGTTTGTTATTTTCGTTTTTTGCGTAATATTTTGAATGAGTGTTATTCGATTATTTCGGCGGAAGTCTTAATGGCGAACGGTATCGTTTACCACCGATTGAACTTCACGGAGCGATCAAAGGGTCGCAGACCAGGCAGGGCACGATAATGTTTAATTAACGAAATTAAACGGCGGCTCACGATCCGCCTATATTATAACGAAACAATGAAACCCGCAATTAAGACGAGTTACATATCTAGGTCGTAATAAGCGCGGGGTGCCAGCTATCGGGAAGTGGCATGCAATTGCGACAATTTATAGCGGATATTTGACAATTATAGGAACCGCTAAGCTCCATACAATACGAATCAGCAAAACGCGGACACATAAAACGATGAGACCACGCGATTGTTTCGAAGAACAATCGCTCATAATGCTCTATTCCGCGTTTTCAATTTTCCTTTTGTTTCTCGCGTTCGATTCGATAACACACTTGTTTGTTACGTTGAAGAAAAAAATTTAAATTTAGTTTTTTGAAGAAACTTAGTTACTCCTTCGACATGGAATTATAATTATCCTATCAAAATTTCTTTGAAATGTTCGAATTTATTTTTTAACAGCTTTGCTTTGCCAAACTAGAATAGGTTTAAAAAGCTATTACCGTTTTTTTTCGATAGAAAATTTACAGTTGGTTTAAGATACAGCTCAATTTAATGGATCTCTAATTGGTTTTTTCACATTTTTTAAAATTCATCTGGTCGTAAAGTACAAGTGGGTTGAGAAGCCTCTGCCTTTTCGTTCAATAGAACTCAATGTAATATACCTCTAATTGAATTTTTTGTTATTCAACTCTATTATAATATATTGGAACTAATAAACGTTTAATGTATTACCTCGCTTGAAAAATTCATTCTTGTTCTGCCACGCAGAAAATTTGTAATTCAATCTATTTAAAAAATTTGATTGTGCTTAGCGATTCTCCAGAATACTCCGCAACATTGATTGTGATATTTGCTTACTTGTCTCGGTTCTTTCCTTGTTTCTTCGATTCTTTTCTTAATGTAATAATATTAATTTTGTTAAGAATCCAGGTCTCCTGCCTTTTGTATTCTTCAAAATGCATTTACTCGACATAAAGGAACCGGCAGAATCGATTGTACAGCTCATTACGTTCAGTGTGTAACTAATAAAATTTGTCCCGACAATTTTGTCTGAGGAATTTAGAAATGCAGCCAACGTAATCTCGTCTATGATCAATAAGGTATCTGAACGGCGAACGACGAACGGCGGCATTCTAATTTTACAGGGAATCGAGTTGCCATTACATAGAAACGATAGAGCGTCGTCGCGACTGGAAAATCTCTCGGCCGAAATTAACTTTGAATCCTGATTACACAGATAAATGAGTTTCGAGAGTTAGCGGTTGTACGGCCATCGGCATGAAACGATCTCCGGTAACCGTTCCCGGACGACGCGGCGATTCTCGACACGAATCTATTATAAGTGACTTTACAAGTTCGCCGATGTAACAGCGATTCGCGAAATGTCGGGCTTAATTATTTTATTATACATACTTACTCGTTGACTCGATGTCCTCTGACTTGAAACGAGCACCTAACAGCTATGAGGAAAACTCACGAATTGATACGAAACGGTGTGAAATTAGAAATTCAAAGAGAACTTCTCTCCTCTGTTGAACATTATCGATTTGGATATTTTTTTTTAAATGGAAGCGAGTGGCTAATTATTTTGAAACTTCCTATCTATTGACGTTTACTTTATTTTATCGAGTTCTATACATCTTTTCACGAGAAAATTGTTTTCTCGATGTGAACATTATCGATTCATTCCAAATTTTTTTAAAATGGAGAGTAGTGATCAATTAATTTGAAACTCAGGTATCTGGTAAAGAAGTAAAAATACGAGATTATCGATGAAAAATGTACACCACGTTGTTTTCTTTAAAATCAATAGAACGCCGAGGGATACAGATGTGGGAATAGCTGTATTTTAAACAATGCTTTTATTTTCACTAACAACATACATTCAGACATATTTTAGATGGTGACACCGTAACTATGATTAACATTAATGCAACACCCGGTCCCGACAAAGTTCTTCACGCTAGAATGGTAAAAGAACAGGAGATCCTCATCCCTCTGCTCTAATTGACGAATGTATAAGCGACAGACGGAGGACGCGAATCAAAGGCCAACAACATTCTCGTTTTCTATTGTCTCTGAACATCGAGGTACATATGTACATACGTATAGAGGTAATTCGCTTTTCGCACCCTTTCGAGAGGTTTTCATTGAATCGTTCATAGCGATCGAAGTAATACTCTTTAACAGAGCGAATACGTCTTCTGTTCAAGGCAAAACAATATTCGGTAATTTTGAAATCCAGTAGGAATTCGCACACATATTCGATGCATGCATACATTACCATACTTTCGCATACTCTAATGTTTGGGACATCAATTCCAACAACCACGAAGATTAACGATCGGTTAACATCTCACAAAACTTTCTACCGCTAAATTGCAAAATCGTGTACGAACGTAGTAAGCGGACAGAGTTCGCAAGAAACAATACAAACATTTCTCGTAATATATTGCCCGCTCTCCTCGATCACATTTATTGGCTGATCATGCGATAGTTGTTTATTGTCAATTATTTCGATCAATGACTGTCCGATCAACGACCGATCCGCGTCTCAATCTGTACCGATTTTATTCTTGTAAGGTCGCGGGCCTCTGTCTGCTACGTCGGACGCATGGATTCCAATTACAAATCGCTATTGTATAGTTGAACGTGTCCGCGGTTTACTTATTATAATGTCGACGTTGAATTTAAAATATACATATATTTTCTAGCCAGATATTCGATATGATTTATTGGGCTGAAATATAAATTCGAAACGCGTCTTATAAAATAGAAAACAGAATTGAATTCTACAATATATTGTCTTCACCTTAATATGAACACTTAAAACGATTGGTAGTCAAGCTCCATTTCTGTTTGATACTATACTATTCCTCTCAATATCTTTCGTTAAAATACTTTTGTTCTGCGTTAAAACCAGAATGAATTTTGATACATTAAGAATATTGATTCTTTTTTCGTATTCAGATTAATAACTAAAGCTTTTAAGAATTAACAAATTCGTCATTCGTCGTTCGTCATTCATCTAAAAGCATAGGAATGAGTAGTTAACGGGAAAGAATACCCCCCCACCCCGGGCCCCTGGGATACATTCATCCTGAATGCGTCAATTTCCGAGACGAATGTTGCAAAACTGTTTTGGCAGACGATCGTCACGCTCACGCTACTCTTTCTCTCTCTCTCTCTCTCTCTCTCGCTCGCTCGCTCGCTCGCTCTGACTAAGTGGAAGTATAAAAATATAATTTCAGGATATGTCGATAGATTATAAACGATATCAAGTATGAAGGGAGACGTCGGGACCATTTTACTTATCCTTCGAGTACGACGGACACTCGGTAAACGATTCGAATTCTTAACACTAGGTTTAAGAGGCAATAAAACTATCGAATGAATCTTTACAATTTCAATAGTCGTAAATTAATTAAATAAAAACCGTCATTTTCCGTGATTTGCCGACATTCGCTATCATTTACCGTCATATACCGTCATTTGGACAGGTCCTGTAAACCTAGTGTTAAAAAGATAATAGTCCCCTTTGGACTGTGGCACACGCTTGCGTTCTCTTCTGGTTTTATCAACTCGAGCCCCCATTTAGGGTCAGTTCTCGACCAAGGTCAGAAATTATATGTACAAGTTGACCTAATGATCGGATTTGAGCCTGGTTTATACCGACACACTTTATTGCATATCAATTTTGAAGATTATTTTGAAATAAACAAATAACGAAATAATACGTCATTTGAAATTGCTATTATTGCAAATAAATCAATGTCATTTTTATCTTCGAACAACAGTATATTGAAAATAACGGCGCGAAATCAATTATTTCAAATAGCTGTTTCTTATTTCTCTTATAAATAAAATTTGCCCAAGTTTGCTGTCGATATTATTAAAACATGTCGCTAATGACATTTTTACGAAACTTTGCAGAAAATGAATGATATTGATTTTGTATTGCTAAATGTTGATTGGGGACCACGGTATTCGTTCGAGTTTAAGACGACTCAAGGAGAAGATACTTGCGTTGCTCGATCTCTTCGCCGTCCTGAGGAACGTCCGCCTTGCGAATCGTTTTCGATTTCCGCTTTAATTCCTTCCCGCTCTGTCCCTCTGTTTCAAATTCGATCCTCGCGAGATTGTCCCCCTCGGTGATTTTGTTTAAGATTCTCTTCGTGTCGTCGACGCTGCTACAGCCTTGACTGCTTTCGGTGCGATCATCGACGCCCTTCCTATCCCCCATTTCTTCTTTTCTCTGCGGCCGGATGTCGTCATATTTCTGTGCACAACGTTTCCCAGGAAAATGGACATTATTACCGAGAAAGCATTTCATTTACAAACTGTAAACAAAGACGAAACAACGGAAGCAACCCGTGTTTGCGCTGCGGTCAGAGCGAGCTTTATTTCAAGATTCTTGTCTCGATTCTGATTAGATTTTTACGTATGTAGTTATAAATACATTTGTACTTATAAATAGATTTTGTCTTTGATTATATTTTACGAATCGTATAGATAAAAAGAGAAAAACTATTTGTTTGGATGTATTATCTTCGTAACTGTCAACATTTTATCCTCACCACTGCACTGGGGGATGCTCCATGGAACCAGTCAAGTGTATTCGTGTTGTTTTTCTAATTAACATTACTCTAAACACGATATAATTACGTTTCTAATTACTCGTGTAATAAGGCGTGAGAAAGGTCGGCGAACGAAAAAGGAAGAGAAGCAGAGAGTCGAAGCATCGAGTTCCAGTCTCTGTTTCTCTTTCAATCGCCTGTCCTTCTCTATGTTCGATATACTAGAAAGAACCGTAGAGTCTCTACTAGAACTGTTGCTCGGTACGCCCGACGCAATAATACGACAGTTACGAAGGTACTACATACTGTAATAGGAAAAGTTCGATAGCGGGAACGGTCGTTACCAGCATTTTACCCCTCGGTATCGTGGCAGTGGTTCTGATGATGGATGGCCGTACACTATCACTGTTGCTGATGGCCGATGGTAAAGTGATCAAAACTATCTCCTCCTCCTCCTCCTCCTCTTCCTCCTCCTCCTCCTCCTCCTCCTCTTCCACACTTGTTTTGCGGTGGAATTTTCGCGTAAACGGCCACATGTTCGATGGAGTTTTTTCGTTCAGTTTACCGAGCTTCTGCGTGGCACCCGTCGTCCATACGCATGTCTCGCTGCTTCCTGTACTACTATCGCTTTCGGTACTGTAGTGACGGAGTCGTCGTTCTTCGCAAAACACACCATAAGTATCTAATTAAATAACATGTTCGTTACCACCCTCGCAGGCTGAGGGTCGCATCGGTGCAAGTCCAAATTTTTTAGTAGCCAGTCTTCAAATGGTTAACTATTTATGTATTTGCATTGGGTTCTACATATAAGAAAGCATAGAGAATGCATTGAAGAATTGATGCGTCAAAATATAAGTACCAGTGGCTTCCATGAAAAACATCCACTTTGAAATGCACAATCAGTTAACCTTAGAATAAAAACACTGCTTCTCTTACTTAAAAAAATTTCATACACTTGATTAAATCAAGAAATATGATTGTGGATCAACGTGCTAAGACTTTACTTTCCGGCACTTTTGCAAGTATTTTTAACATCGATGATGTTCGAATGACCTCGAGAATCGTACCTTTCGAGAAAGTAAAAGATTTTTGGAATATTCTGTAGACGGTAACAACAAAATAGAATTTTATTTTAGTTCGAAGGAAATTATTAATATACGTACAAATACGGTTGGTCCCTTCGAAATCTTGCGATTATAGTACAAAGGGGTTAATAGGCTTTCGGTAGGTAAAGTGTTGAGATGTGCTTCGAATAGAGCATAATTGATGGTAGGTTTCGTCGATTGTGCGATTGAAAAGTACGGCATATTTACTGTCACGTTGCAGCGCACCGAATACTGGCGGCTTCCTCGCGAAAGGAGTTCCTCTGTCTTGAACTTCTTCGTTACAGGCCTCTGTTATGAGAATCTTCGGGCTCTTTTTTGGTGTATCGTATATCGGTATACAACAGCTGTGGCTCACGTTCACCCTGATGCAGTCGGTTTGGTAATGAGGACCCATTAAGCTGGCCGAGCTCGTGCTCGATCTCACGATCTTGCTGCTTTCGCCTATTCGCATAATTAATTAAAAGTCTATGGTCAAAAGTCTATAAGACAATGCTAAAAAGACCAAAAAGAAATATGAATTCCGGCCCTAATCCGGAATTAGACTAACACGGTATTTGAGTGCAAAATTTTCAGTCGTAAATCTATGCCAAACCTTGCCCTCGCGAAGACGACAGGTCGATCGTACTAATTGTAAGGGCGGACACAACCTTGCTCCGAAAGTGAATACGGGACGGAAACGGATCGGTCAGAATTTGTCAACAAGGTTTTGCTTGCAAATTAATAGGAAATCAAATTGTAACGCTATCCACAATTTTTACTAAATATATGAATTTATTGTTAAAACCGAAAAACGTACACCCGATACGATACGCTTCCTGAAACGTGCTATTTACTGAATGTTGATTCGATCAATTTGATCAATACGGATTGCGTTTAGTATTATCAGGTCTTTCGAACCTCACGAAAAATTGTACTTTAAATAGCAATTGGTTTTATTCGCCCGTCTCTGCCCAAATCGGAGAAATCCATTGTCTCATAATTTCATTTCGATTTTTCAAACAAAAGTTGGTCGGCAATTATGATAATATTATTTCAATGGAAAAATAGCAAAGTGTTCTGTTTTTAATAAAAGATAAAGATTGCTTTAATTTCTTTTTAGCAGAATTTTATTTTCTATCTGCTTCTTCTTGGCATCTTCAAACAAGTCTTAGGGATGTCAGTTCGAAAACGGATTACATAATTTAAAAATTATTTATTTTCTTCCGACTGCCGTAAGAAGAGCCCGATCACAATCCGTCGCTACAAAGCCCTTTGGCTTCAACGGTAATGAGAAAATCTCTGTGCTCCGAGAACACTTCGCGAAAGCATTCTAATAGCGCATAATATCGCGCGTTAGCTCATCTTGATTATATGGACAAACGTATATTTTCTAGAAATATTTAAAAAATGTTCCATTTAATCCTTCGACTGGTAACCAAGTACGATAGTAATTTTAAGACATTTAAGAGTCTTTTTCAAATTTTTATCTTGATATTACATACATGTACATATCGAATGGACGTTCAAAGCGAATTACATTGAAATGGAAATTATACATATAAAAGGATTAATTGAATGGTTACTCGGGTACCTGATCCCCAGCATTTTGCTCGTTGCCAGGGCGAAGTTTAAGAATGGGGGATGGAAGAGGGTAAAACGAATCAATCTTCAGAAGGCGAAGAAGATCAGATTTCTGAAAACTGCGAAGTTCGATGATTTAGGTTCAAATTTTATTAATCTTTCATCGTGTCCAATTAAGCAGCTACCAATTTAAGCCGATCTTCGAACAGTAGTTATTTGTCCAATACAAAATATAGAATAAGTACCGGTGCTTCGAAAGAGGAAAATAAATGTGCAACGGCTCGAACGGATCAAAGAAACGAATGACGAAAGATGAGTTGAGTTCTCGATTGGAATCTCGATCGCCAACCTAATTCAAAAGTCGGTACACGAAGCGTGTTGCACGATGCAGCGGGTTGCAGCTTGGCTCGACCGGGGCCTGCAGTCAGCACCGCTTCGCTGAATGTTCGTTGCAGAGGGGAGTTGGATACGGAGGAACCAGTTCCACTTCCGGACGGTCTTCTCGATCCTGCTGCACTTGGCGTCCGGGCGTCAATTTCCTGAATCCCGAACCGTTTCTATTTAAATCTGCACGTCGCGTCGCTTTATAAATACAATATCATACGGGCATACGGAATTCAACAGAAAAACTCTCAGAGCACGCATACTTTTGAAACACTCTTTTTTCACATACGTATTAATGGAACCGGATTTACAGGAAACGAGTGAACAAAGAACTCAAACGGGTAGGCTTAGCGTACGAGAAAATTATATTTTGAGGATTGGGTTATTACTTGCTGAAATTCCGACTGGGTCGTTTTTTTCCGCCAATAGTTCTGTATGGAGTATCGCAGGGATTGCGATTTCATGGCATAAACGAGGCCATTGATAGACGGGGTTAAGGCGAGTAGAACAGTGGTCGTCGAAGCCAGCTCCGGGTAGTCGAGTAGCTGAGGTTGAGTATCGACATCGGATACCTCCCAGAGGATCAGACAGCAATACGGGACATAAAGCACGTACAGAGGACTGAGCAGTTGGATCACCTGAAAATTCAGGTATTTGTTGAGTACGCGAGAAAACGTTTCTCCACGCACTTGATTTCAACGATACGCTTCATTATCAACCCCCTTGCCGTACAATCTATCTCACAGCTGCATTCGGCTGGAATATCTTTGTCCTCGTTAACTCCTCGCCGCACGATTTTCTTTGCGGTCACGATAATCAGAACGTCTCTGTCCTTAATCATTTCCCAAATGAAAAGGAACATGTTCATCTATTGTATATGTACATGTATGTTTACTTAGCGGTACGTTTACGCAGTGGTAGATGTTACGTTAAAGTCCCAGAGTGCTTCGGATAAAATAAATGCGAAATCCGCGTAAGTCGCGAGAGCTGTCCACCGCGGTATCCGTCAGGCGAAGGGAATTAGTATCGAGTCGTGCGATTAGTATCAAGCGAAGGATGAATTATGCGGAGGAAACAGATATTACACGCGGGGCTTGCATGTGCTCTATGTACAAACCGTAGTTGCCGCGCTGTGGGACGGGCTGGCCATCGGTACCGTGACGGTCGGTACAAGAAACGGATTCTGTTGATGGGTGATGGCCACTTGAGCGTCCAGAGCGACTTTGATAATTGCGCCGGCGATCCGA
Source organism: Lasioglossum leucozonium (assembly GCA_028454225.1). Lineage (NCBI taxonomy): Eukaryota > Metazoa > Arthropoda > Insecta > Hymenoptera > Halictidae > Lasioglossum > Lasioglossum leucozonium. Next base: position 15,856,350 of record CM052212.1, read on the forward strand.
TGCCGGTGACGACGGGCTATGGTGAGCACATGCAAATTCCAGACGGTGATGAACACCACTGGCACAATCAGCCCCAGTATCACGTAAACCACCCCATAAATCGTCGCCGTTATGCCCCACAAACTGTTACCGAAATCCGGGGCGCAACAGCCGATACCTGGCCTGTATCTGCGGCAAACAATACCAAACAAGTAGGTAATGCGTTAAACGCTTTACAGAGGGTAATACACGAAATTGATAGGAGAACACATTTAACGAATAACGAAGAAAGCGTACCTGTAAAATGGGACAATTCCCCAAAAAGGTAGCATGCACAGTGGTACGGTCAGTATCCATAGTCCAGCCAGTCCATACGCAACGCGCGGCGAAGAGATCAGACCAACGTAGTGCAACGGTGCTGCGACCGCAATGTACCTAGACAATAATCACATTATGTCCTTAAGGGGAAGTGTTTTTTTTTTTACATTTATAAAGATTTATTTAGTGTTTTTACAGAATCTTGTAGTTTATCTGTTTAGCAAAGTCAAATCGGCAGACCTCTATGCGATTTTAGTCGGGTTTAATTGCTTCTCATCGATCATCCCAAATGCAATATTCACGCGCGAATGACCAAGTCCCCGGTGGCAGAAAAAGTAACGAGACGCGGCGCGGGGGAGAAGGTCGCAGGGCCTCGAATGTATTACGACCGTCGACGGTTTAAATCCACCGATTGCCCATGAATAAAATATATTTGCCCTTCGATCGACCTAAGATCCGAACCCGTGCGGCATATTTCCCGATAAGCCTCTGCATCCGCGCACGTGTCTCCTGTATTTTTGTCCGCAAGCTTCCGGCCTGATTTCTGAGTCACTCAATACCACCGAGTATTTATTATACATATTCTCGGTGTTCTTATTTCCCTCCGATGCAGAGTCGTCAGATTTCAGGGGAATTGACTCGAATCAAGGGGAAAAATCTCTCTCTCTTTCTCTCTACCAGTACCGGATTAGCCACGTGACATTGCGACATATGCACGACAGAGACGAAATGATAAAACATTTTCTGAAAATATTTTAGGTCCCGGTTTTCGGAAGTTTCGCCCGCTCCCGATAAGACCAACCAACATTGCGCGTCTGCTCGTCGGGTTTCAAATTGAATCGAAGATCTCTCGCGTCAATGGACGGTCGAAGAGATACCGGTTGAATGCCAGGAGTCGCTATTGACATCTTACGTTGCTAATCTCGCCGGCTTTGTGCGATGCAAGGCCGCGTCGCGTCGTCTAGCCTCGTCGAACGTCGCCATGAACTTCAGGGGTCGAACTTGATTTTTCTATCGTGAATCCTGCCAGATAAAGGACCTTCGATCCGACAGCTTGCCGACTTCAAAGCCGAAGGATCGACGACCCTCTTTCGAAGACGCGAGTCTCCTGTTCTCGATAATGTGCCCCCCGCCCCCCGCCCCCGGCGGACAAGTTGATTCACCGAAAAAACGAGGACGAAATTCGAATTGTAACTTTAGGAATATATGTATTCTGTACAGGCTATAGAGATACTATTGTTGATTAAAGCAAAAAAATTCGATTTTTTGCCGGTTCTCGAAACGTTAAACGAGTTTTCCTCTGTTGATCGAGGATTAAGCATGATTCAAAAGTGAATTGTGCACTAACCTGTCGTAGTTAATACCTGCGACGGTCCATAAGGCGATAGGGTGAAGTACTGTGAACAAAAATCCAAGTGCGTCACACCAAACATCGCCAATCAACCAAAATCCACTGGCAAATGCAAGGGTGATTAGACTGATAGCGAATTCTACCAGTCCCAGATGAGTAACTAGCAACGTGTTTTCAACGTGCTGATATGCCTGCGAACATATTATACCATTTTCTTTAAACATGCTTCTTAGAACAATAATCTAAACACAGTTAGAAAGTGATTAAGACCAGCGTGAAAAGATGAATTTGTAAATAATGCGTAGACTGCAGATTTCATGCATTTATGACAAAAATGGTTACGTATCATTTACATCAGTGTATTAGTTTCAGGTTAATAAGATAATTAAATGAAGAAAGAAATTTTTATATGGCTCCCGTGCTTGCAACCAACGCAAACATTTTTTATTTTGCTCTGATTAAAGATAGGAACATTTGTTCTACAGGAAACATTTGTTGAACCATTTTCTTTAAACATGCTTAACTCCGTGCACTATAACAACGAGACAGACTCGCGACGAAGCTTTCGAATTGGCTAACTAATCTAATGTAGCCATTGGAGCATTTCATAAATATAAATTTTCTCCTTTTTCTAAGAAATTATGAACGTCAAAGAAGTTCTAATCACTGCAACCGTAAAACAAATCGCAATGGAAGGGGTTAATAAAACAGTATTCTAGATACAGTTAAAAAATGATTTAAAATTAAGGTGTCGCGAAAATATGTTTAGATTGCACTCGTCAAAAACTGAGCGGAACCCGGCAAAACAATTCCAAAGACGGCGCGGTGCGGCGAGACAGTTCGAAAGGATCGTTCTTCGATATTACATATCGAAGACCGAAAGGCGCCGAACGACAGCCGCGAAACTGGGTCAAATAAAAACGCGTTCCGACGCTTTCGCGAAACTCCTCGTAAGATTTGCTTCGCTGTTTCCCTCGCGAAAATGTGTATTGCAACCATTTCCCCGAAGGCCTCTCCCCGTAACGCCAGAGATGTATACGGAGCGGTAGAAAGCTTTTTAAATTTTATACTGTTAATTGGCTACATTTTAGCGACTGGTATCAGTCGTGTAACCACAGAAGGTTAATACAAAATCATAAATATAAGAAATTGGCTTTAATAATTCCATCTCTCACAGCACAAATTAGTTATTTCTAATAGCAAATTAACGCGGAAGCCTCTTCGATCTCGAGAACCAAGGCGAGCACGCTTGTTCTCAACCCAGTGCATGAAACGCGTCCAAAATCGGTATACATACAGGAAACTGTTCGGAAACCGATGAATCGGCTCGGAAGAAGCAAAAACATTGCGGTCGCAACAGTATTGATTGGGGGGAAGTTGCGCGCTATCGTGCTACTAGGTACGATAAGTACGAGGGAACGTTCGAGCTTGTACGCAATTGGTCCCTACAAGTAAAAAGAATTTTTACTCAAAATTAATTTACCCATAATTTGAGCGACCTTACTCAGCAACCAAATGCAGCGAGTCTTCGAAAATGTTCAGTTTATTATATCACATATTATATCTATTAACATATATTGTACATATTACAGTATAATACACGGCACATTTATTAACAATTTAATTCCATTGTGTTTTTTTTCGATCTCCCGACCTCCGTAATTATTATCGCTTATTCTTCTTTATCGCGGCGCACCTGACCACAAAATCAGAAAAAATCTATGAACAATACCGATACCGTGAAATTATAAACGATGTCGCTCTCATACTTCAAATAGTTGAAAGTTTCTGCGTTTAGAAATTGATCTCTCCTCCAGTATTGATAATGCCAATGGGCAAGCGTGAATTGATCTGGGGTATTCAACTAATCTTTGTAATATACATGTATGGGTGTATAGTATTCTACCGCGTGGTAAAATGTCATTGTCGATTTTCCACGGTCAGTAAGCTTAACAGGGCAGCGTAAAACTATTTCCAGGGTGGCCGTTTTCCTTTTGCGAGTTCCATTTCTCCGTCGAGAAAATGTGTCATGCTTGCGAAAGGAGTGGCAACTCTATCAGAATGGAACCGCTTTTAAAAGCCAGGATTATCCGCGATCGGAAAAATCGTGAGGCTCGCGAAGTCCGTCTGAAATGCCGTTAACCCCTGGTATTAATTCCCTCGATGGGATTTGGAAACGAGGGAAAAATCGCCCTCGAAAATTCTGGACGCCTCGAATTTTAAATTGTTTCCGGGAGCCGCCGTCCAATTAAAAATAAGAAAAAGAAACGAGATAAATAGTTTTTGCTGGAGCTTTTTACTTTGGAACATTACCACTCCATTGATGCATTGAATATTTATGCAGAAAACATTTTTCTACTTATCAGATACTATCCTCGATTTTGCGCGATCAACCGTTTATTTTCTTTGCGAGACATTCAAATTGAATTTTGGTTCAGTAGATTTTCAATAAAATTTGTAATTTCATTAATAAACGAGCACCGAAAGCGACAGTAAATTGCAAACAGAACTTAACAGGAGGGAATGAGAAAATTTAAAAGTCTGTAGTTTTTAAATGAACTTGAAATCATCAAAACTTAATTTCTCCTCCCACCACCCCTCACCCCAACCTGCCAATCTGGCCCCTAATTGTATCCGCATTATGCCAGAAAAATATCGCTTTAATCAAAATTATCCAGTAAAGAACATTCGTACTCGCTACACCATCCCACACAAAATCCGCAAGACACAAAGATTATGACAACCAACGAAACACCTGACCACCGTTCCCAGGTCAGCGAGCACCATCAGATTTATCTTTCGCGCGCTATCAAATTTCACAGGGCGTCTTCTGACGCTGGGAACAGGTCAATCAAAGAAAACCGATAAACCATTGAATAATTCCTGCACCGCGATTGACAGCGATCAATTGTCTCCTAGACGCGAGATCCATACATATACGGATATTCACCTCTTTGTGCAGCCAGAACATCACGAACAAATTGAAACCATTAAGAAGAAGACCGAGAATAGAGCACAGGAGCAGGGGAACGTCAACGACCCAACCAATCATTTTCGCGTACTGTAGCCGCCTTCGAAAAGGTTGGGTTCCTTGGATCGAAAGAGGAGGATCGATCTTGGTGTTCAAATCGCTCTTCCGGCTCTGTCACCTGAAACACCTGATTGGTAGCTTCATGTTAGTCTTAAATAACGAATTAACACGGAGGTACCATTCTTTCATCAAGTTTCACAAGGAAAATGGGGATTTTTTGATAATTTTTAACGATTTTATACCGGAAAGCTATTAAAAATGACTCGAGGCTGAGAAACTGTTTGATATCAATTTTAACACTATTCGGTATTGCGAATGAACTTCTAATTCTTTAACTACAGTTTTTCTTGATACACGACGAAACAAAAAAAATTTATGAAACGATTGACGGTTGTTGTTAATAATCTTTAAGTTGTAGATACATACTATGATCCGATGACACGAATACAAAAGATGCTTTAATCGTTTAAAAGTGGGATCGAGTGTTTAGAGACGCAAAATGGTACGGAATTTCTGCTCTTGATAGAATTTCACGGAAGTTTACGGTTAGAACAGTGTTTTAATTCGACGCAACTTCTTGATCAAACACGACGCGAGTTAAGTATAATTCACACGGTATTCAACGTGCTAACATTATCCACGGCGACCATCGAACTTCACGGTGATCCGATTAACGCGTGGACAACTTTGTTATTGCGGTAGATGTCGTAACTATGCTAGCTCCATGGATTAGCGAACGCTTTTACTTTAGATTAGCTCATCTGCTCTCAACTTCCCTCCTTCCCCGAGCGAAAGGGTTGTTTGTCGCGTAGTTTCGAGGGATAAGTAGATTTTTATGTATCGTAGTTCACGAAAAAGTGGAGAATTTCACAGAATTGTAGTCTAAGTGTATTACTTTTGCAGCCAATTAATTGTATCGTTGCTCTTTTACGATCCTCTTGATTTTGACAGTCATCTTGATCACGTTTTTCACCTCAATTATTTTCTAAATTTTTCTATCAGGGATATTCATGTAGGTATACGTATACATACAATGATACAAAAATTGTGGAGTTGGAAAATGAGATTGATAATATTTATTATGAATACGAAAGATCGAGTTGCACAGTTCGCGTTTCCTATCGTCCTCGAGAATGCATTTACAATTCCGAAAAGATAACCGCAACCTTACTATCTCCATAGACATTGCCTACTTTTGCAGAAAGGATTGCTACTATAACTGGCAGAGAAACGAATGCAGGTATCGAACCAACAACTTATCGATGTTAGAAGGTACACGCGTATCTACCAGTGTTTATTCTTGTGATATTGACATTCAAACTGCGTCCGAGTACGTATGTACAGTGACTCCCAAAAATATTCGGACACTAGGTATAACTAACTTTA
>CM052212.1:15862514-15904852 GCA_028454225.1 Lasioglossum leucozonium
CTCTCTCTCTCTCTCTCTCTCTCTCTCTCTCTCTCTCTCTCTCTCCTCTTTCTCCTCTTCCCCATTGTAAACGAAGCTGAGGAATTGGGTCAAACGGCCCAGTGAGTAAGCTCATATAAAAATGTTGTAAACAATAGCTTTTAGTATTTTCTCTGTAGTTGAATTTTTCAAAATACGTTTAGTACCTAATGTAGTAAACTAATCGTTCTAACTTCTAAAAATAAATCCAACTCGTATGGTCGAATGTTAAAAAGCTATGGTACTTTAAAAAGTGTTCCAATATTAATTTATCTCACCCTAAGAAATAAAAATCTGAATCGGATAACAACGCGAATCGTCTTTAATGTTTCACCGCTCGGTTATTCGCCGAATTCTTGATTGTTAATCGAAAAGGAATCCTATTGCGAATGATCAATTAATCAGAACTCGGCGCGAGCCAGGGAGATTTTTAATGAACCGAGACCGTCAGCACTCGAAGAATTAAACGATAGGGGCTCGCAGTTTCGCGGGGCTCTGCGCGCACCGTATTCTCTTTGCGAATTTCCCCCGGACGAAGCAAATTAAAGGAATGAGATTTCCATAAAATTACCCGTGTGCACGGTGTATGCAAAGTGCTCGCGACCGGGCCCCGGCGTTTCTCTTCGGCAGTATCGACGAACGGACATTAATGAGTTCGCCGATGCGGGGCAGTCGCGTGCACCTTTTCGCGCAACGAAGAAAGATATGTAGTACTGTCCGATTTTTAACAATAACGATCAAACTGTTTTCAAAATAAAATTTCAAAGGAAGTCATCGAAGAAAGCACCGTTGCAATTAACATATTCTGTCAACGATTCGAAGTCGATTCCCCACCTTAGCGTTCACTACGAAGCGATGGAACATACGACGCGGCGCAGCGGGGGCAACGAAGACACGAGACACCAGCGAACGACGCGACGAAGGTCTAAAGGTCGACGCGTACATGAGGGGACACGGTGGATTCTCGTACCCGGGTAAATCTTTCGTCCCGGTTGGTTACCCTGGTTTTGTATCAAGCATCTCTACGCAGGCCGTCCGTGCGGTCCGTGGCAGGCGCCAGAAGCCTGTACGCATCGATTCTAAGGCCGCGATCACAGTAGATCCAACTTCGTCCGACGTCCGACATTTCAAATGTGTGGGTAGGCCCGTCTATGAGACCCTTCTGGTTTCCGATATCGGGCTACTAGCACCAACACATGCCTGGAAACACTCGTGCGTGTGCGCCGAAATCCGACTTCGTCCGATGTCCGACTTCGGCGCACACGCACGAGCGTTTCGAATGCTTCGGGAGACATGTGTTGGTGGCCGGTACAACCGACTTCGTCGGCCGATGTTCTCGCAGTGGCCCGATGTCGGATTCTACTATAGAACGTGTACGCGTCGGACGAGTCGGACGAAAAACAAAATGATGCGATTTTCCTCCGACCATCGTCCGACTTCGGTTGTCCCATGGGTTGGGTCCTATTGAGACCTCTCTCGAAGCACTTGAAAAGGTTCGGCTACCGTAGACCCCGACTGTTTCGTCCGATTTCGGACCACTGCGCCTCCCGAGGCATTCAAAACGCTCGTGCGTGTGCGCTGAAGTCGGACGTCGGACGAAGTCGGGTCCTCTGTGATCTTAGCCTTAGAGGTCTCAACCGTGCCCAGGCCTGCTCCAATGTATTCAAACTCGAAAAAATTCATCGGTTTAGGAGTTGATAAAACGGTTCGCAAACAATGCACCAGGAGCACCGGAAGAGCACAGGAGCAACAAGCTTTTAAACAGTTTTACGTAACTAGCGAGAAATTTCATTACCCGGAGAACTGTAGAAAAGGTGTTTGGCGATCGGCAAAGCAACGGTAATATTATCCATTGCGGAGAGCGACATATTAAAAGCAATTATGTATTTACATACGGACGTTTACATTCGGATATTTACCGTTGAATAACATTTCCTGGGACAACAGATGTGACACGTGAAACGTCGCAGAAATTATACATTATACGTACATATATGAAACTGCAACGTTTTCGAATGCAATGTCAATATCTAGTTTCGTCATTCTTTTCCGCTTAATTTTCGTTAATTGCTTAATAGGAATTGCACCATACAATATGTATTCGATGTTTTCCAATTTTAAATAGCTACAGCGACTCGCAGTAACATTGTTCCGAGTTAGTCAACGAGCAAACGATTTTCTTCAAATCAATCAAGTTTTACTTAACAAGTAAATGGATACTCGATCGTTCGATGTCAATTATTAATTATTTGCTACTCCTTCTTTGGAGGTTCGATTCAGGTTGACATCATGTCGGAGAAGTATCGAACGCGTAATACCTACTGCGTTTAGATTTTCATTCCACGTCAAGAACTTTTAATCAGCAGTATCTTATTCGTCGCAGCATTGTTAGAACTTTTCATATCAAAGTTTGAAGTCGCGGTTTCTGCTTACTTAATCGGGCGAGATAAACTCTGCTAAAATTATTGTGCCCAGAGTCTCCAAGAGACAGTTATTATTTTTAACAAATTCGGCCTGCCGTTACCTACACAAGTTTTTAATCGAATAAAATAAATCTTGTACGATCGATCGAACCAAATTTTTATCAACGAAGATTTCTGATACGTTTCGTGGTGAGTCCAGTCACTTTTTCGATTGGATGTACCCAGCACGAAAAGAAACAGGGACACTACAGAAACGAAATAATGACTTTCGACCGTTTCAACCCTTGACGGTTAAAGCATGAAGACACCCCAAAATATCCGCAACAAAGGATTCCCGTTGACCTTCACCTCGCGCGTGGTTTACTATTTGGAAATTGACCTGTCGAAAATAAACCGCGTTCTGTATCTTGCACGCCCACATGCAATTGCCCACATGCAGAACGAGACGCATCGTCGCCATTGCACCGTTGACTTGGCGTGGGCTCGGGAATACGAAACGCCCTTCTATTGCTGCTGCCACGGAAACGGAAGCGTCTAATTCAAGTTGTCCAACGTTTAATAAATTCAATCTTATCATTATTATATGACTACATGTGTCAGTCACTTTTTATTCTTGATCCTATTGATTATTGAAATTATAATATTGTTTCCAACTTCACCTATTTCTGTTTATTATAAATGTATAAAACCCACGGTCTACCAATTCAGTTCGTATAGAACGTTTCTCTTGTTAATTACTGTACCAAATGCATTGCGGTTCTATGGAACATATTGCCATAGCATGACCTAATAAGAAACTGATCTAATATAATCGATACCCTGCTGCTTCGCTAAATGTTCACGTTTACTCTCGTTCGGAACCAACCACTCGAACGTGTTCCCTAGTATCGCCTTGGACTGGCTTGAACAAACCAAGATAAAGTAACACGGGAGATGCATTTTAATGAAACAGGATATTTAATGGAACCCAAATCCAATCGTGACCTTGCTTCGCTTAAATGTTCATGGCCGATTCCATTCACGAGCAACCAGAATGGTACTCGATCCCGTGGGCCAACAGATTCTTCGATGCGGTTTCCGGTTCGAGGATGGGACAAGAAGGAAGTCTAATGGCTGGCTGAAATCTAACGAATGTCCCTAGCTTCATCGGTAGAACGGAGAAAACGTTGCGTTGAACGAAGCGCAAGGCGAGGCGTCGCGTTTTCCCCCGATGGTGTGCCGGAGCTTATTGGAATGCTTGAAATCTCAGTCGCGTGTCATGTATATTGTAGTTAGGTACTTGTTGCGCGGAACACTTTACACACCGAGCCCGCTGGGCGCAATCACGGGCTGAACGTTGACGGAAATCGATAAGAGAAGCACTCCAGTCTTTGTAGGCAACAGCGGTGTCTCCGTAAATGTCGTATCGTCGGGTCTGTCGAGCTACAGTTCTAGCGGAGGTGCTACATTCTTTGTATCGTAGCAGCGAAGACGGTCGAAACTCCGTAGGACCAAATTAAAAGACTAATAATGGACCACTCTATACGGCATCGGGAATGCTACATATATTAGGTTGTCCTAAAAGTTTCTTCCACTATGTGTGTATTCCATATTGTTTGATAACATCAGCATACACGAACAACATAATCTTGTGTGCGTTAATGTTTTATTATTCCATAAGCTTCCTCTTTCTTAACTATGCCATTGGTTTTCTTAAAAACTACTCTGAATTTGCATCGAGCACGTTAATCGAAAACGGAATGAACTCTTGGGACAACTTAATACAATATGTATATTTCCGCCAGTAGGGTAGTTATGGGATAAAATCGAGAAGATTAGTTTTTTACCTATTTTTGCTACTTACGTAGTCGTATGCGAAAATCCTGAACAGATAATCGAACAGTAATTAATTGAGATTTTTAAGTAGAACATCCTGTTGTAAAAAATGAAACAATCGGCAAAATGCAGATTACCTAATCCAGAGCTTCGTATCACCTAATTATCTAATAATTAACGAGAGATATTAATTTTCTACATCGCAATGGTCACGAATCAGTTTGTACAGTTAATAAATATCTACTTTCAATCAAGGGTCGGATTAAAAAGATAAGACACGAAGCTGGCAAATTATAGGTATCTCAGATACATGACAGCGGTCGTTGGTCAAAAATTGAACCGTGACACGCGTCTTCAGGGGCCGAATCGATACAATCGATAGAAAGAGGATAAGCAAAGGAATCCATCCACCCCCGTTTTTTATCACACGAATTAAATTCTCATTTTGATTCACCTTGAAGTCGTTCCGAAACGACAAGCAGGGTGATTAATAACGATCGAACGAACAAGATGGCGGCGGAAACCGAATAGAAGACAGCCCTCGCGTGTACGAACGATGGGATTCTTATACCAAGATAGTCCGCCAGAAAAGAAGAGGAAAAAAAAGAGGCAACCCTGATTAGGGTTGAGCCCGTGTTATCGACAAACCTACACGCTGCTCGCGTGATCGCCGACGGGGTGGGTTCGCATAAGGAATTCCGACTATCGCGAAGGAACGGGAAAGGACACGTCGAATAATTTCAATCGATCCGCGGGAAACAACGTTACGGTTAACCCTCCGATGCCCAACAATTTTTTAAACTGTCGTAGCCCAACAAGGTCCCCAGGGAGCTTCTGTATTAATATGGCATGTAATGCGTAGAATTGTTTTTTTTTTTACCTTAATGGTGTTATTATAGTTTTGTTAAGTTCCTACGTTTGTTGCCGAATGTGTGTCGATATATATTTAGTCAGATAAATTGGAGAAAATAGGAGAGGAAACTAAAGAGAAGTCAAGTAGGAGACGAATGGAAGGAGAGGAAGGTACAGATGTACGGAAAAAGGCAATCGCGGAAGGGTGTCATAAAAAATAAACGCAACGCGTCTGAATATATTTTCTTCATCCCGTCCTTACACATAGCCATAAAATACGAACAAATTACATAGTAATTATGTATATGCAAATTACATAGTAATCCCCACAAGGTCCCTGCGAACCTTGTCATCGACGCCATAAGTGACTTCAACCCGCGATTATGATGAAAAAATTTACGGAATCGTACCGAAACCGATTGTAATCCCTTCTAGACATTCCATTTATAGAAGTCACAGAGGCTGCGGCTGTTCGGACGAACCGTATTGAAATGCCGCAACATTGAAAACGGCAAAGGTCCCTAGGGACCTCGTTGGTCATCGAAGGGGTAATTCAAAATTCGGAATGCGTCGCCACTGGCCCAGAAATGGCGATCGAGATGGATCGACGACACGCAATTTCCACCGCCTGAAAATTTCACGTAAACAATGGAAACTGCTCGTTCCACAGAAAAATTGTCGGTATACGCGTTCTGTATTTTTAATGACCAATTTGCCTACCCAAGAAGTTTTCTAAAATGAACCGACCACCTGCAGTTTCTTAAACTTCTGAAATTGGAAACTGCGGTCGCGCGAAGTAGGTCGCTCCAAGTAAATAGTGGAAACAATTCATTCTACACGGAAATTGTCGGGAAGAACATTTTTTAACGATCAATTTTACCACTGCGCTATAACATCGAGTCAGACCCGCTGAAATAAGCCTAAACAGTGTTCTCGAATATCGATGTGTGTTTAGAAAGTACGCGCATCAACGCTAGAGGCCGCGTCGAAATGACGGATTACAAAAATAATAAATAAATATCAATAAATTTATCGAATATACATATTTACGCTTGTACGCTTTTCGACACCTGGTGGGTACTTGAATAATAATACCGAATAAAACAATCGAGTTGCACAAGAATGCGAGAACATGGAATTTATTTATCCCACTTTCCACCCATATACAATACCTACATGGTGTCGACAGAAATAAAACAGCGACGTAGCTCGAAACGATCGAGCAAGAAGAAATGCGACTCAAATTTTCTCGCTGTAGAAATTTTCCAGCGTGAAATGAAAATTTCGTGTCCATTCACGTGCATTCTTTTGAAAGCCACCCCCACCCAGTTTCGTTTCCGTCGGAAAAATAAAATGCGTCCGAAAGGAGCAGAGCAACCGTTTCAGGCGATGCACTTAAAAATTTCGAAGCGGATGATCGAAATCCAAGTAACCTCTACATTCTACAGTCTGCAGTAAAACATAAATATTTTAGAAAATACGAGAAAGAGAAAAGGGAAGATGAACAGAGCTAAAAGGTGTTCGAATATGTCTTAATAGGACCGTCGAATGTTTCATTAGCCAAAAAATGAAATGTAGCCTGGTGCACAGCCTGCATCCGAGTGGTAAATGTCTTCTCGTCGGCGTGCACTATGCATGAATTATGTATATGCACCGCGTATGCACTATATTAACCCCTCAAAGCTTTGAAAAGTTCGAGGGGGGTCGAAAACCGCGGCACAGTTCCACGGAACTAGACCTCGCGTCGAAATGGAGCTTCTATTACAGAGCCGAGCGTATACCGTGTAGCGAAAACGCGCGATGATCGCAACAAAGACGCCAATTGCACTTCGTGCAGCGACTCCGGTTTCGATGAAGAAAAGAACAAAAAAACTGAAGTCCCGCCCACTTTCACAAATCGCCGATGCAAAATACACCTGTAACGGCGAACTTTATTGAAAGGAAATTTGTTACCAATCCAAAATGAACAGACGCGGTTTACCCACCGACGCGCGACACGTGAAATTGACGAAGGCCGTCGGGAAATAATAATTATGAAATCGCGGAACCGACAAGCGAGCCTCGTTCGCTGCGAAATGGAATGACGATGGGTATTTGGAAGTATTTGCGATTGCATCGATTTTTGGAAAAATTCTGGGACACTTACCGAAGTCTCGAATAATTTAGTATGTAAGTGGTGTTTTAGTCGTGTAAATTTTTTTTATAATGAAAGTACCGATAACACGAAAACTTGTGAATAAATGGAAAATTTCGAAGTTATTTAGCACCTCGCTATCCCGCGTGTTAATGTAATTTTATTCAGATATAACATTCTGGTCAAGTATGCCTACTTCTTCCAAGTTCCGCGAGTTGGGTAACTTTCGAGCGACTACGGTTCAATCGTTATCCAATTTTTTCGCTGACTTGTAACTAGACTGCGAAACTTTATGTAAATTAAGATCTTGAAAACGAACATCCAATAGATTTCAATTTACTTTGAATGTTGGAAATTTTCGACGATCTTTGTGCACTACAAATAAATGTATAAAAGCTCACAATTTAATCATAGCGAATTAAATATGGTCCCAAGAAATAGAATATATGTATATGTGTACATATTACCGATGACTCGAAGAGCTCCGCAAATCTCGCCTCAAAAACACCACTTTGCGTTTAACCCCATTAGTTTCTGAGTTACACTTTGCTGCCCGTTCGTTAAGGTATGAAAAGCATCGTCCGTGGTCTTGCATTTTAATATCTGCGTAACGATCAGCAAGATCCGCTCTGTACGGTTCGGAACGGTTCATCCGCGGGTAAAATTAGCCAGCAGACCATCAACGCGTAAAAAATTTTTTTTAATCACTTGCGATTACAGAGAAAGGTGAATGAAAACGGTAATCGAGTCGGAAACGCGTTTCGATTCCCAGCATCGAATTTTCCAATGGTAACGAATCATTGGAAGTAACGACGACTATGTTATATAAAATTAAGTCAAACGGAATGTGCACTAAAGTTATTGCTCATTATACCAATTATCACAATCACAGTTTATTAATTTAACGCAATCGTTTCAACGATTCTCATTAATTTAATGAGAGTAAATATGTGTTGCAATGAAAATATTGTAAAAGGAGTTCCGGTTGAAACAAAATGGCGCGTGTTCTTTTTAAAGTTAATATCTGAAAAATTTAACAAGGATGGTCTAAGAACAGCCACGCTAACACCGACAACTAAAAATATCGCCATTTCCGTTATCCCGAGGTTACAACTTTTTTTTTTTACAACCAACCATCAAACCACACTGTCAAGCAATCGCAGTTAAATTACATCTCTGCGAACCCACGGGAAATGGAAAAGTTTCGACGTTGGAGTGGTAAGAGTCCCGCGCAGGACACGTGCGCGTAAACGAGAGATCCTGGTTGCCTGATTGCGACTCGTCGAGCTGAAAAGGATCCAAACCCTGTGTTCTCGTTCTCGTGCTCGTCCTCGTGCTCGTGTGCCCTGCCGCGACGTGTCCTTGTAACCTGCGTAAACGACTCCACGTTCAAGACAGGATTTTTCGTCCGTTTGTTAGCCGCTTATCCAACTTTTCCTTTGACGCGACATCCGCGTGTTGCAATGGCGTTTTCGTGTAAACTGCGTTGTTGCGACAATTACCATTTTCGCTTTGTTCTATGCAGGCAGGATATTAAACACCGTTTGTCCGAAAGTTTGCGTTTGTAACGCGACGCTTTTGTTCTCGAACCACCGGTCGGTTATCGAAATAGTCGAGGCCGTTTGCCGCGGAAATGTACATTTGATTTTCTCTGTGTTCAGAGACTGTGTGAAAATTACAGATCTTTCACAGAGTCCGATAATCATAATTTTATGTCGTGCTCAACCAATGGCTCGCAAAAAGAAGAACGCGCCGCGCCGTCTCGTCTCGAGATTAATCTTGATCGCGCATTGCTTGCAGGCTAACGACAAAGATCGATCAGTTTCGGGTTTCGTTACAGGGATGTGCAGCGTTACTATGTACGGTGAGGACGGATCGGGTGGGTCGTTAATGAATTTTAATTAATTGGCCAGGCGCTGGTCCCCATCGGCACGTTTAATTACAAGATATCCTCTAGACGCTGCTCGAGCGTCATTTCTGCAAATAATAGACCGACCGCGGCCGATCGGGAGAAAAAAGCACGGTCTCGGAGCTGCGAGAAATAATTCAGCTACCCTGATATATACCCGAGCACTATAAATATTCGTCGAACTGTGCGCTTCGAGAAGAAGACACAGAAACCGAGATCCGGCAATTTCCGTCGACGTATTTTCAGCGAATAAAGGCTGTCGCTCGTTTAACAGCGCCGGACCAGCAACGTCGACGTTGTTTCATTCATTCCTATCGAAATGAGAAAAAAGAATAAAAGGAAGAAAAACGAATGCATTTCGACGCGAACATGCCAATCGTCGCGTCGCGACAAATGAAAAGAAGCATAGCGTTCGGAGCTGAAGCTGAAAGGCCGATTTGTGCCCCGGAAAATTCGCAATTATGTTCGTTTGCGATGGCTCTCGTTACAGGCCTTCGCGCGTCGCTTTGCGCGTAGCAACACGCCCCGAGGAAATGCGAAACTCCGAAGAAATAGAGGAACTGCCGACGATCGTGTACGTAGCTAACCGGAACGGTTCTCGTCCCATTACAACTGAAAATATGACCGACTGCGAGCCCCCGGTGTCGTTACCCGACCGAGACAAGGATAACAGTTTTACGGTTGTTGGCATCTTTCCTTGAGCCCCTTCCTCGTCCTACCGAATTCATCCCTCCCCTCTTTGTCGAGACGTTGCCACCCTTCGATGGCACTGTTTCGGGGAACAGTGCGAAACGTTCAGCTTTTTGTGTTTTGCATGCTTTTGGTTGGCGAATCTGGGCATGTGACATTCTGCTTTGTATCTTCGAAAGTGTTACTTCAAAAGTTTTACTTCAAAAGCGATCGCTACTAGATTTATGGACAAAATGAGTAGGGACTGTTTAAAACTCAAGCAAAAATTAAATTGCGAACATTAGCGTGTCTTATGGATGAACATAGAATCCATAAACTGTAGCAAAGACAGAATAATAAGCGCATCTAGGCCAAGCGTCTGCCATAGCTTCTGATTACCAGTCGTAGAAGATGGAAGTAGACTCTCGAAGTGTTCGTCTTTTGCTGTAAACTACTATACCTTGACCTGATCTAATATTTACAAACAATCGCATAGTCTGTGTAGCAGTTCAAACGGTCTTTAGCTCTGACCATCGCCAATATAGGATGCACTTGAATTGATTTAGAGACGGAGCGCACATGCATTTAAATCACTTAGCGGTTAACAAAGTTGCAGCTAGCGACCAGCGTTGACCTTTTAACTACGAATCTATAAAAAAAGTACTGGTTCTCTCTATTGCCGCCGGTCCCACTAAATTAATGGTTTCGATAGAAATCCAAAAGCCACCGCCACTATCGCCAAAGGCATTTCAATATACTGTCCTGCAGCGAAAAAATGTGCGCCAAATTTTGATTGTTTAATAACTATCGGAATTTCCTTCGGGGCATAGTCTGTACTCCGATATCGTGGAAATATCCCACAATCATCGATAACCTTTTCGACTATCAAAAGTTTTCGAATATTCCCAATACCGTCAACCATTTAATTTATCGTTTCTGGCGTTTCTTTTACACGCTCGTTCAATCGTCGAGTATACGTATGTCCATTCGTCGTGGACCGAAGAGAAAAAGAAATTTTGAAAAGGATTAAAATCGTTTGGTCCAATCTTGAAAAAGTTGTCTTTTCAGAAGCGTCGAAATTTTACTGCGACAGATTGTATGTATTTAGATGTTAAAATTACAACTTTAGACGGTACGCGATATCGGTACAATGCTATCATCGAACAGGGGGTGGAAAAACGCGACCCCCGTATCTTTCGTCCGAACGCGAATTTCATCAAACTCTCGAACTCCTCCGATCGAATCGTTCGCATCGCGGCTGAATGAAAAAGGATGTCGCTCGACAACTTCGCTGGAAAAACGGGCTCAAGGTTAAAGCCGTATACACAGAATGTTACGAGGCAGCCTTAGGTACTTATCGACCGTGGCCGATCGACACGCGATAACGAAACAAAATCGAACAGGAGGTCCTGCCGCGGTGAAAAGAACCACGATTCTGCCTACCGAGAGGGAGCGCAACTTAAAAGCAGAAATTTTAATAGAGTACCCGTTAGAAAATGCTGATATTACAGTTTCCTTTCAAAAAAAATCCGAACACAACTAAAGGGTGCGCTAAACGAAGAAAGCGAATCTCTATCGACGAGAAAGTGTCCTTTTAACTATGCATACATGTATGTATGTTAGAATTTTCCTGTAAGAGCACCTTTTTGCGATCGAGTGAGTAGTTCGATATAGTGTTCTAAAAAAATGTTCAGCCGTTTAGGTTAATTGTTTACGGCCTCTTGTATATCGTAATGCACAACCGAGGATCCTTTGAGCCCGACTTGTTGATAAATCAAGTTATGGCAGCGCTTTTAGCGTGCGTCCTTTGTCAAATCATCCCCCGCCCACCCTCTGTGTCTTTTCTACGTCGTTTATCGAGGAACTCGACTTGATCGATCTAAAGGCAGAATCGAGCAAAATATCGATTCGTAATTTCTTTATTGTTTGAATAAGTCCTCGTTCGCGTTGGAATTTCAACGATAAAACAATTCACTCGAACGTTGCGAATAATCTTGTTTTATTCGATTTTTTCATTTATCTTATTTGATTATCAGAAAATAAATTCAAATCAGAGTCGACGCGTTCGCTGAAATCGTCGCGCGTGTATGGCAATCACGATTTCATACCTCGCGTGCAAGAAAAATCAAATTAATTTTGCGCACGTATTCATTTGAAATTATAAAGCATCGATCGATTCCGGGAAAAGATTCTTCGCATTCCTGTAACCGTATGTTTTTCACATTTCGTAAGAGGATATCTTGCGTTTCGTAAAACGTTACGGCTTAAAGGCTATTGCCAAAACGTTGCTGATTTATCTCTCCGCCGCATCGATGGTTTATCACCGTATTAATAAAATCGCACCGTTGCGGTGGCGAATGTATTAGCACGGTAGAATATTGCACGTCACGGAACCGAAAATGTCAGAAAAAATCGAAGATGCGCAACAAGTTCTAACACCTCACAGCGGGAATCGCTAGTGTGGAACGAACGAGATTCTACTATCTAATTATTTCTCTTTTCGTCGCATCAATATTTTACCAATCGTAGTAATACGACATCGCATTTTCGAAGAGGTCGTCTTGAGAACAATATCGTAATAATCGTATTACGTAAAATGTAAATAATTGTATTGTAAAACAACCGCTCTGGTAGCAAACTGGCGTTTTTTATCGTATCGCATCGTAGCAATTGGTCGCCGACGGACAGATTAAATCGGAGAAACGGGGGACGGACGAGGGATATAATATTATGTAAGTAGATCGCCAGAAGAAGTCCAGATCAAACGTATGGCGATCAGACGTCGCGGAAACGCCGTGAGCTGTAATGAATTTTTCCCCTAAATTCTCCTCCCTTGGCGCGCGTCCGATTATCAGCACTCGAGGATCGCCTCGAGCCACCGTTTTCGTACGCTTCCCCTTCGAAAGGCAGAGAAGAGATCAGCGGAGCGGTTTGTTTCCCGAATGTGTACCAGCAAGATCGATCAACGTGCAAATTCTTTTGTATAATCGCGCGGTGACGGTGAGGCGCTGCGGGCAGAAATCGCTGCCGGTAGAAAAAAATGACGTAAATCGGCATACGGGAGGAATCCAACGGTTTTCGATATATCGCTGTCGATCGAATTACTAGCGATCGTGGCTCCTGTAACTTATTACTCTGCCGCAGCAGCGACGAGAACCGTGGGTGGGGCCGCTGCGCGCCGACACGAACGTCAACGCTGCCAGCAGAACCAGAGATAATGTATAGTGGAAAAAGGGGGAAAGTATTGTTGAATATAAATCCCTGTGTCTCTGGGAAAGCACGGAATAACACAAGCCGATTCTTTCTTAGCGCCGCTGAAAATGCACTAATGGAGTTATTCGCCACGCCTAACACCGATTCTTCCAGCCGTCTTCCCGGCTGGACAATCCCGCGAATGGAAACAGTAAAATCGGATTCATTATGTTCTGTCGAAAGTACTTTGATCAGGAGACTTTGAAGGTCGTCCTGCGTATTCAATTTTCTGGAATGTGGAATGTGGAATGAATCAGGAGCTTCTTTTCTTCTTCTAAACATTCATATTTTATTTATTATACATGTTTTTTTTTATATTTCTAGCCTCTTTTAAATTTTATTTTCCATTAAAATTCACAATATAGCGATTAATCTTTTACCCGACGGACTCGCGATGCCTCTTCTCGTTATTAAATGTGTTATCTGCCGCATTTTTCGATTTTATTACGCGCGAATTATGCACGGTCGGCGCATAAACAGACCATCGACACGATTATACACAAAATGCTATAAAATAAATGAGTTGTTCGTTGCCAACGCGATGCTTATTTCCAATCTCATGGAATCTCATGATTTTTGCGGGAGTATCGCATTTCAATGTTGTCTGCTACATTCACAAATTCTCGCTCGTCACGGTATAAATTTGTACAAACCAGGTATCAAAAACAAATTTCTATACAACTGTAAAACAACAATAAGACCGTTGTTTACTGTAGCAGACGCAAGGGCAATGAAAATTTGAATTTTCCCGCGCACAGAAACGCGTCCGAGGGATTAATCGAGAATAACTCCGTTTCAGCGGAAGACGGAAACGCATCAAATAGGGTCGCTGGGAATGAGATAGATGGCGATGATGGAGAAACGGAGAACATTGCCGACAAAGCCGAAGAGACGCCAGGAGTTCGGTTTGGCGTGCTGCCAACTGCAGGTCGTCGTCGTCGTCTTCGTCGTTGTAACTTTTCTGAAACTCGTCGACGCTCGTCGTTACGGGTCTCGAACGGAATTTCTTAAAATTTCACGCCGGCTACGCCAGCCGTAATGCAATATTTGATGACGGTGGGGGAAATCTAGCGTAGCCGCGGCAAGTGAAAAGGTCACGGAGAAAAAAGGGAGCTTAGCGACGCGAAGAGACGCGCGTGTAATAAGATGCGATGGAAGACGCGCGCCACGAAAACCGGAAATTGTCGCTGGAGGACTCGATCGGAGCCCGCTATCGTAATTCAGAAGTAGAAGTTCGCTGCCTAGTCTAATTTTAGCCCATCCGATCTTCTTTTTTCCTCGCCTTTGATTGTAATTTTTTTATGTTTATATACAGCGTGTTTCATGAACGCTACGGGTCCACTTGAAATATCATTGAACGAATTATCCGTGATATCAGCGCTACAGGTTCGATCCAATTTTAACTATTTAAGCAATTAGTATCGAAACGTTGGGAAATTTCTAATTGCAAAATTGCTTAAATAGTTCAAATTGGATCGAACCTGTAGCGCTGACATCACGGATAATTTATTTAAATTTTTTGCGATCGATATAACGGAATATTTATCATTGAACGATTTGCGAAAAAAACGTAAAGGCATGCATAATATGGTAAAAATTGTAAAAATATAAAAATGTAGAGATTGATTTTATTTTTTTTCATTATATGAATTAGTGATGAATTAGTTTGTTCTTCGTAGGATCACCTATTCCATGTTCCGTTTTTATAGGGCACAGAAACGACGAGAAAAGAAACGGCGAGCGTGAAAACGCTTCTCATGTGGAAAATAGCGATCCTGATGGGGGACCGATGGAATTTTACTGGAAGATATTCGCTTATAACTTCTGCATTCATTTAACCGCGATCTTACTTTTCTTATCGATTTCTGTTTCGACGCTCGCGTTCGGATATTATCTAGTTGCTTAAAAAATTTATGTCGCAAAATTTTACATAAACATTTACAATCTAGCTGTTTACTGTCATGCAACAAAAAATTATTTATCGACAACAACCTGTGCACTTTATAATAGATATTACGATTGTACCTGTATTTACTTATTAAAAGTAAAAGAAAAATTTTCAGAAAGCTATCTCCTAATAAATAAGAATACTGTTAGAATATGCAATTAAAAAATATGAAACAATTTCGAAGAGTCTACTACAAATTTCAATTTGATTATTCAACAGCTTATTTCCAGCACAAAACTGTTAATAGCGCAGCAACTGCCGCAAACTTCAATAGCAATTTTAAGCTGCTTCAAACCTCAAATAAATTCGAATTTTCAAACATATTATTGCTTTTCGATAATGCGAAAAGCACGCTTCGTTGCGTGGACAAACGAATAATTGCTTTTATTTTCGAATTAGTTGGAACGAAGCCTGCGTAAACGAAGAAAACATTTCACGATAAAACTTGGTTGAAAAATAAAAGGCTCGATAATATTGTTGACTTCTGATATTTTATATTTATTATGAAACTATCATCTCCACAGAGCTGCATCGATCGATTAATTCTATTAATTTCCCGTCGAAAGAACCTCCTGCTATACAAATTTCTCTTTGATTTTATACACATTGCGGAATATAGATTGTATTTTCTACTTGAGCTTTTTGCCAAGATAATTTTTCCAGTGATTTATCTTAATGAGAGCCGCGTCGCGTAGCGTCAGGATACGCGAGAAGAGAAAATACGCGCTCGACCCGTGAAAAAGGGCATTTATGGCAAGAGAAAACGAGCTCGAAGGAAAATCCTTTTTCCGCATCGTGCTCGCAACTTGCAACCGCTCAAACTATACGCGGACATTCCGCCGAGTGTTTATACCCGTTGGAACAAACACAGGAACTTTGTTTCCCCGTCTCGCGCAATTACAAACTTCCTCGAGGAAGCATGTTCGCCGTCCGTGTTAACGGAAATTATCACCACTCTCGTATATCTCGGTATCAATTCTCGACACGCGTGGCAGAATTATCGATGAACAGCTATTTTACTGTTTTTTCCTCGCTACATACTTGGTTACAGTTATTTAGAATCGTTTTGTGCTGTATCGATCGCGCGTGTCCGTTTATTTCGTTCTGGCTGGCCGACTCGATCAAGGGCTGGCTTATACATGGTACAATGCCACTTTTACATTAAACGTTTCGCGTTATATTAAACGCAACAATATTTTCAGTGTTCCGATAAATTATCCGACGTTCGTCGGCGAAATCCGATATTTGAGCTTGCAATGCCAAACAACTGCGCTACTTAACAAGCAGATAGGTAAAATACCATCGTAAATAACGCGGTACGCGAATTACGTGAAAATTCGTATCTGCTCGAGCCATTTTCAAATAACATGGTTTTCCGATTGCACGATTATTTAAGTTTCTTTCGAATGTAAAACGTAACGAAATAAAGTCAATGAATGTTAAAGGTTGCAACGACTATAGGGGATGCGTTGACGTAACGAAGAAGGGTAGAATTTAAGAGCTACCTTGGGAACGAAATTTGAATTTGTAAAAAGATACATTCTAAAAAATTAGATACACGAAATTTCAGGGAATCGGATACCAGAAAGTCGATCCCTTAAGATCTTGAAACTCGATGCTGGAAGCCGATGCTATAGTATTTAACGAAACAACCCTTTGCCATTCTTCGATTACTCTTCAATTACATTCAATCGAAATTTATAAATATCCATATGCATGTATAAAGATCCATAAGCATGTAAAAAATTTATAAATATTCATATGCTCAAAGCGCAAACAGTTCACTCTGTAACGATCGTTACATAAATTTTTATGACCCGCGAAGAGCATCAACTTCGGTCCAATTTTGGTCCGATGCGCGATGGATCGTCCACGGAAGTCAGAGAATCGCGGACGTCGCGCGTCGCATGGCTCTACTCTACCGTAATTCATAATTATCGTCGCCCGGGTGGTCTGCATGTCCGTTCGTCGAAGAGTTGAAACCTCGAAATATCGAATTATTCGGAAAACACGCGTTCCGACCACTGGCACTAGCCAAACACTGATTTCGTCGTCCGAAAGTCATAACTGGACTGCGGATTTGATGCATTGAAATGCAAAACAGTGAACATTTCAGAGCTACGGTGATCCGTTGTTTCCGACCTATGCAAATTATTACGAGATTAAATACATTTTTATTGGAGAACTCTGACTCTCGGAATCGTTGAGGATAATTTAATATTCTACATAAAGTAGAATTAAAAAATTCAAATAGAATTTTATAACGTATGTATCGTGAGCAACGCTGACATTCGCTGGCATTCGTCACGATTTTTTAGTAACGAAGATAGAAATGATCGAGGTAAGACGATAGAACTGATGAGGGAACAGGTTAAAAAATCAACTTTTCAGGGGAGGGGAATGTTTTGGACGGCACTTTGGCCGATCGTACCACTGCGGACTCTAGAAATGGCCGTAAGCATAGGACCCGAGCGCACCGCTATCGATCCGAATACGGAATCAAAACTGGACAACGTCTAACAACGTAACAACGTATCGATAGCACCGCGTGTCCCAGTTTTGTCGGCGGCCGGCCGTGATCGCATGCGATCGGCAACCCCGTCTCGTGCAAAAGGGCAACAGAGATCTTTTATGCTCCTTTCCTCCTTCCCAACCGCACGTCGCGATCGCGTTGGCGGACACCGCTGACAATTGCCGCGTGCTCCGCTATTTTTACCGGTAGGAGATGACGTTTCTCACGATTCTAAGACGACGAATCTGTCTCGTTGGTTAGCGAAACCGCAGGGAACATTTTTGCCAATGAAAAAGTTACTTCGAACAATCTCAGGAATCAGTTTCTTCAAGGAAGTACACCAATTTTGAATGCAATCCCACTGATACAGGAATAACACCCCATCTGTTAGAAACGTATCAAGACTTTTGCGATGAAATTGATCATCTCGAACAACTTCTAAATTATGCGTTGCATAAATAAATTATTTGTACGGATGTTACATGGTGTCAAGGGGATGGGGCATGATGCCGAGTAAACACGATTTCTTTATAAATGAAGGCGTTTAAGGGTCAACTATGATTTTTTTTTTTTAATAGAATCGTATATTTATTTATTCGGCAATCGATTCAGTTTTTTATTTACCAGAAGAAAAAGTGTTGTGCATTTGTAAAAATGATTTTAGTTTAGCAGATATTTGAATATACAATGCATACGAATAATAATAAACGCTTCCAACAAGCTTCGTAAAATTAGCTTGAAAATGAAAGATAACCGAGCAGACAATTATTAATCCAGCTAATTTTCCGAGAAGAACCGGTCATCAACGAGTAAATTTGTTGGATCAATCGTGGTCCAGGAGGGTGATTTCAGCCCCTCCAGCCTACACGCGGCCTAAACAAGTGGCCCGGACGTCGAAACAGGAGATAAGCTCGCCGATGAATAATATCACAGCTAAATGGGAATTGGAGAGCAACAATTTGTCAAGCAGTGAAATCCTGGTCAGACAGGTTTGATCTCGGATGGACGAATCTCTGGAGCAATTGGACGCCAGTCGACCGTCGGCGATTGTGTTCCAGCAAATTGGAACATTCTGATGGAACAACGCTCAGGGATTCCGCTAGCGAGAGCGAGAGAGACAAAGTGGAAGAAACCGATGCACCTGGTCAGGGCAATCGAATGGATCGACTCGACGCGACTCGACGCGACGCGACGCGACGCCGAGAACCCTTGGTAGATTCTCCCGTGTGACCTTGGCACCCTTGGAGCAGTCTACGTGTCGGCTTGTAACCTCTGGATGGTTTACAGTGCCTCTATCGATAGCGAAATTTAATAGGGGCGACATCGATCGACGCGGCTGGCTCTCTGAAATTCTCTAATTAAGCAAGAGAATTTCTTTTTCCGCGAAAAGTACAGCATGGTGGTAGCTGGTAAATAAAAAAAAAAAAAAGATCTCAAACCGTACCGCAAACGAACTGATTAAACTCGGGAAAGGTTCGCGATGGAATACGCAAGAACCGCGCAACAGAAGACCGTCATTACTCTCCGGACTCGCGATGTTTCCCAGCGCTCGCGAGAGGATACACGCTATCGCGAAGCGTACAGACGGGATAACAAATTCCCTGAGAATTGCTTTATCATACGCAACGAAGACAGAGCGATATATTTTCTCAACAAATATACAATTCAAGCAGCCGCCATAAATCTTGCGGCGTGATCGAGTTTTGCGAGTTCTCGCGAGTTTTCGCGGCTCCCGAGATCCGTTTCTCGAGCCGTTGCGCAATCAACGCAACGGTTTCGCGAAGTTTGCATCTCAATGTTTGCCGAGAGAGTGCTGTCGCATCAGCAACCGGGAAATACGGAGGAAAAATTCCAGTTTTCTTGAAACCTTGGTCATTAGAAACGGACGAGACCTTGCACCGCGACCTTTCGGGACCGGGCCTTGACACATGGATGGATTTCTGCTCGTCCGATCTCGAAATTGTGTACTTTGAAACATAACGCCGCCGAGGGAACCTCGAAAATTCACCGCGAAATTGTTTCTCGCAGAAATTTCCCGATCGCGGGGATAATGGGCAACCTTCGTCGCGGGGTGTCCGCCATTTTGGTTCACGTTTAGACTCGAAGTTTATTGCATTTTATGCCGAATCGATAAAACACTTCCATAAGAGAATCTCTTGACGCTTCCTATACTACCTTTTATTCTGTAGTCAATATTTCATGTTTTTATTATTTTTCGGTGTTTTTAGGTATTTTAACGGCTATATTTTTAGCAAAACTGTAAATTAAAATTCTTTCGCAACAACAGCTCCTTTGTAATACTCTCTTTCGGTAAATACCATAACGATGCAAACAAGAAAAATACCTGCTATTGACTTGTTTTGCGTTAAGTTTCGAGCATAAAATAAACTAAGAAGCCAGAAGACTTTACGCAATTGTTCGTGGTATAAAGTTCGAGAGTTAATACTATAGACAATACGCAGACCTTAAGGTTTCATAAACTTCTGTTTCTCAGACATCGGATTAATCGTACTCTGTTCTATTTACTTAAATAACTACCAAACGAGAGAAATTGGGAGGTCAAGATGCAGATTGATTCGTTCAACGTGCTCCTAAAAATCCTTTTGAACATATTGTCCGAAGATCTTTGTCGATAACAAGTAAATAAAATTTTATTCGTTTTTCGTTAGTCGAATAACCTTTCACTCGACTAATGCTCAACTTTGATACACAGAGGCAGGCAAACGATTTTCGATTGCAATCCAATCGCACTAATCACGGAAGCATTGTCTGTTGATAGTACAGCGTTACATGAAAGTGCGAGTGGCGCGCGTCGGTCCAGAGAACGCGAAATCCAATAAAGGCTCAAAGAGAGAAAACTACGCGGCTATTGTTAAAAGACGGAACTGTGTTGAAGGCAGTCTACGGACTGTTACAGAGAGTGCAAGCCGTAGCGGGTGTGGCGGAATCAAAGAGCGGGCTGCGATGCGCGGAGCGAATCCAAAGAGTTCGAAGTTACACAATTAAAGACCGCCAGGATGGTGCGCGCTCGGTGCAGCAGCAAGCACCGAAACTATGTACATACCTACATATATATAGCAAGCGGGGGTAGTCATTTATAAACTGCAATTCGTGCCGAGAAGAATTCAAATGGAAATGCAGATTCACGGTTGTGGGTTTTTACGGAACTCATTTTCCCCAAGATACTCCCGAAATGAAACCCGACATCCGACCCCGAAAATTTCATCTACAAACCCCGATTGTTCCATGTGCGATACGCTTAGGCGTACAAGCTGATTTCGAGCAACCTTTTACTTCGCGAAAATGCTTTCTTCGCGGCTTTGTTAGGATTGAATTATTAACGAAAAACGCGGAAACGTCGACACGGCGAAATCGAATGGTTTGGGACTCGCAGAAATGGTAAAAACGGCAGCAAAGTTTTCGCAGTAGGATCTGTCGCGACTACCGGTCTCAGCAAACGCCGCGCGCCGTCCCTTATCGGGAACAAGGTGCCCGAGTGTCTGGCCAACTAGTTTGTTCTGTATCCGAGCCAACTGGGCTGTCCAGTACATACGGGAGCCCATCCTCTTGCACCCTCCCGCGTCTCGTTTCGTTTCGTTTCGTTTCCTGCATCTAACCTCGTCAGGAAGTTTTCACGCCGCGCCGTATACGCATTCGACGAACCTGATCCCACCGATGTTAACATAAATACTAGTAGATTTTAGAACCTGCCAAGCGTGTCTAATACCGTAATTCATCGATAATTCGCTATACCACGGGTCTGGCCAAAGACAATTATCGTGAAGGGATTCTATTCTTTGACTTTTGCCGAACGTAAAACAGGACACCAAAACTCGAGAGGCCTCGGTCGCCGAGCAGTGAAATCCGATACCGGATCGGGTGTATCGGTGTGAATCACTCTAATCCAATGACAAAACTTCTTTATTTTTTATTATCTTTTATGGAACTTTCACCAATATATTCGTGGCATTTTTCTAATGAAAATTATACCAAATATGATATAATTCCGATGATATTTATGATTTTAGTTTAAGATTCACGAATTGTCCAGATCAAGAGAGTGTGTCTTGCAGGGGCGAACTTGTATTATAAATGACCATATGTATATCTGTATACATATGATCCGAATTATATCGTGTTTGGTATCATTTTCATTAGAAAAATGCCACGAATATATTGGTGAAAGTTCCATAAAAAAATAATAAAAAATAAAGAAGTTTTGTGATTGGATTAGTAGTGGTCTCCTGGTCTCACACCGATATACCCGATCCGGTATCGGGTTACATTGCTCAGCCTGCCGAGGCCTACTGAGTTTCATGGTCCCTCACGGGGTATGCCCCTCAGTGGAATGGGTAGGCGACTAGACAATTATCGTTTAGATATGCTAGACAATTATCGATGAATTACTGTATCGGTAGCGAGCCGTTATCGACACCAGATTTGACAGCCTGACCAGTCCTCGTCACGCTGGGATTACGATTCTCTGTTCAAACTTCACCGATAGAGCGAACGAGGTTTTATAGAATTCATAATTTTACTTTGTACGGTTTATGAGACACGCAGAAGGGTTGAACTAGCAAGTACAGAATTAAATTTTTATTTTTAAATGTTTCCTCGAAATCGTTAGCGAATAATTATTAAATAATTAGTAAAGGTTAGTTTATGTCGCCCTTCTATGGTGATTCGAGTCTACACCATAGCAATATTAATAATCTTATTCTATCTATGAAACCTTTTGATTCGATAAGCTTATTTATCGCGGAAGATGTCTGTCAAAAGTCAATCCGACGCGACGCCGCGCCGACGTTTGCGTTAATAGAAGTTGTTGGCTCGCTGTCATTGAATTATTTTAGTGAATTATTTTTAGACGAATGGTATTTTCAATTTTCTGAAAAGCATTTATCGAATTCGATGAAGAACAACGGGATCGCCGTTGCCAATAAAAATTCATCGGAAAAATCGCATCGTGGTTTAATGGTTGACCGCTAGACAGTCGGAGGGTGGTTTGACGCCATTTTTATGCTCGAGTATGTGCACCATCAGCTTCACGCTAAATCGTTGATGTTCGGACTGCGGATTTTATGCGTTTATAGCAGACATTGCTAAGTATTGTAGTAGAACATAGAAGATTAGCTCGACAAAGGTCCCACCGCACTCTTCTGTCCTTACAATTAGTTTCGCGAATTAACGACTAACCAAGACTTTCCACATTTATAGGAATTCGCTACGATCGCAAAATTACCAACATCAAAGTACAATGCAAACTTATCGCTAGACTTCGGATCTTCGTGCAAAAACAAAAATTTTCAAGAAAGTTGCAGAGAATTTAAGTTCAATAAAAATGTGTTCCTCCTTTCCAAAATAATGTACCAATAACTAGACTGCGGATCTTCGTACATAATGAAAAAACTGCTGCATGTCGACCGTAAGAAATAGAAATTAAATGAAAATGTATCTCTTCTTCAAAATAATTTTAATAAGTCAGCAAATAAGATAATACATATTCTTCAATTTTTCTAATCTCTTCACAATTTTAAATATTTCTCTTGTTCTCTCGATCGTAATTAAATTAATATAGAATTATTGCTAATTCTTCACAATTTTGTTTTGCCAGTTAACCATTTTTCTTTTCCATAATTTACTTATTACCCGAAAGCGTTGAAACAGCGTTTCTCGAGAGAAGGGTAAACGGAAAGTAGAACTTAATCAAGGATGTTCGCTTGTTGGCCGTTGTTCAATTCAATTTTTGATAATCCACTGGCAACGATCGCGTTGTTCGATACGTTGTTCCACGGTTTGCATGTTGCAATCAATGCGGAGACCGGAAGTTACCGCGCATAATTTTGCGTAAGGAGAATTACGCTGGTAAATGGCGCAAGACAAACAGTGGGCTTAATTGTGATCCTTATCGGGCCCGCCGTGAAATATGGAACAAGAATCGGATTGCGTGTAATTGTGTGTGCTCGTATGCGCGTGCACACGGTCCCAGTCAGCGGAATGGCAAAGTAATAGTAATACCCGGCAGAAATAATGATTCTCCTCCCTGTAACGAGCGGAAAGCCAAATTCGAATTTTTCCCGCTAATCGAGAAAGCATCGGCGCATGCGCGATTTCAACGAGGATTTCTATGTCGGGTATGCAAACAAGAAACTTTCGTTTTTCATTCGCATTTTTCCGTTTGTTTAAAATGTCAACGCAATTCGACGAATAAATAGTAACTTCGCGAAACACACTGTGCAAAATCCCTCGGCAAGATAGTCGATCAAAGTTTAATTAAACTGTTCGATACGATTATTTGAACAGTTTGTATTGGTATAATGCGTACTTTTCGAAAACTATTCTAATGAAAATTTCAGTGAAATGAAACGCAACATTGGCGTTGGCGACAATGTCTCCTCAACGAAGTCCTCCGTGCAGCTTCGTTTAGCTTTACCTACCATTTTCATCTCGGAATGAATCGCGACATTTCAGGATTTCGGTCGGATCGCTGAGACATTTAAGGACGAAATGGTCTGTCCGAGGTTGTCGAAATGAAACGCTATTCCGACGACATCGTTCGCGAGAGGGGAAGACTATAATGCGGGAATTGAAAGAAGAAAAAGAAGGAGAAGAGAAAGGGGGAGAGTGAGAGAGAGAGAGAGAGAGAGAGATATCAACGTCTTTACATCGGCGCTCATTCTCGAAAGGTTGTAGACCTTGCCCGTGTATTATTAACACATTGTACATCGATTTTGTCTGCCTGGCTCCATAAACACATTTCCATTCCCGCGAGTGCGGAAACGCAGCTCGTCGAAACGAATCGATCCTGGAAACGCTCGAGGATTTTCAACGACACGGGTGCGGTTGAAAAAGAAAACATAGGAAAAAACAAGGAAGAAAACAACGCGCACCGACAATCGTTGAACAGTAACTTTTCGATCCTACCCCCACTGTCTCGCAGAACGCAAATTCTCGTTGGAATAGCCATTGAAACTGACGAAACAAACAGCAAACCAATACTTTCTAACGCGCTCGCGATTGTCAGCTGCTTGTTACCGCATCTACTTATCTTGATTTAAACATTAGCCTTTCGCCAGAGTAATGTTACGAGTAACGTAAAATTTTGGAAAAAATATGTGAGATAACGATAATGGGCAGCTATTATTTGAGACAAGGTTCGTTCGAATATCTTTGATAGTTTTCGAGAAGAGTACTTGCAAAGTTAAGGATCGTCTGAAGCTTTATTTTAACGTACGTAGCGTATTAATTTCGATGCCACTCAAGACATTGTTGCAAGAAAATTAACGGAGCAATCGTTGCGATGAACATTAACTTTCCAACTTTTGTTTGTTTCATGAAACATATTAGTTCGACTCTGTAGAATTTTATGAATGTTATTCAACAGTTAACGAGATTGAAAAATTCATTATAATCCTTCCCTCTTTTGTAAATTTGGTTTGATTGAAACATTTTAGAATTTCGATTTTCAATTACATATTTGAAATTATACCTTTTTATAGAAATTTCGAAAAGTTCCAGCATAGCACACACACACACACACTTCGTAGTTCTGAGGAATTTATCTTCCAAGGAATGATCCCGAGAAACGTGCGCATTATACGATAAATAATGTGAAGAATTGAACTAAAAAAAGACCTCTTATACTTTGAGAATATCTATTTATATGTATCACCAAAAGGTTCAGTCCCATATGTCCAATAGTTATTCTGAAAAAAATTCACTTGTTTTCACTGTCGATACACGAGAAGCAAGCTCCCTCCCCACCCCGCGCCCTTAACACTAACCGCATCGCGACCGGTCAAATCACCGGTTTCACATGTTTTATTTTGTCATTATTGAAATTACAAGAATAATGTACTTCATCGAAGTACATATTGTTATAAAACTTGTGAGATATCGATTCAATCTTGTAATTCTTATAAAACAACGTATACCTGCACTACATGTCCCCACAGTTTCATAAATTTTTAAATTTCCGGTTTCGGATCACTCCTTGATAGTTGATAGTAAACTTTTGACGGATTTTAGGAAAGCCTCAGCATGACACACACACACGCACACATGAGTAATCATGGTACCACTGGAGGGTTAGAAAGAAAAAAATAAAGAAAGACCTAACTCACCGAAAGGAGATTGCACAGTCCGATCCGGTCCGTTTAGAGACTGGTCGATTTCGAATGCGGTTTCCAAAGTTTCAGAAGACGCGAGATCCACGGGCAGCTCGTTCACCAGAAGATGAGGAGATTTTACGACTTGGTAGACAGATTTGCAGAAGGTTTTGCGAATTGGCGGGCGGATTTACAGGAGAGCGATTTTCGCGCGCAAGTAGTACCGATCAACGACTGAGCTGGTTCCTCGTCGAAATCGCGCGGGCGAACAAGTGGCGGCGACGAGAGAGGGTTGCTACCGTTTGGCCGGGAAAATCGAGCACTCCACCTTATATCTTCCCTTCGATGCCACGTGCTGAATCCGAAGAGAAAGAGGATCGCGGAGGATCCAGGGGGGAGACACGCAGACAGAACCACGTCGGCGCGGCGCGGCGCGAAGCGTCGCGCACTCCAACGCCGACGCACGGCCCGCGAAACAACCGAACGATAGCCACCCCTTGTCGCGTCGCTCGATCGCCGGAACGCCATCGATCTCTATCAGAGCTGGACAATATTTGCCGAAATACATTTTTCAAATACCATCTATTTAATGTTATAGTAAAAAAGAATAGTGTTTTACTTATCGGAAATTTTGTAACGGTTTAAAGTTTAAACCAAGGATCAAGAGTTGACGGTTCGCGATAAATTGCTGAAAAGCAACAGCGATTTTATTCGTAATTAGTAAACAGCGGATCTTTATGCAATATAAAAATTGTCTGCATCGATTGCAAAAAATAGAAACCAAATTGAATGTTATTTCTTCCCTTAACGGTTTGAATACTTCAATTTTTTGAATTTTCCAATAATTTTTAATTTTTCTATAAATGCATAAAGATCCGCTGTGTAGTAATTAGACTGCGCATTTTATGCACTTATGACAAAGCTGAATAGGTCAAATAAAACACTGTAAATACCATAGAAGAATTTAGAGGATACGTTGTGTTATGTTCATCATTTTGACAAATCACCCCTCGATCTTTCGATCGCGAGAACCGTCGATCCCTACCAGTGTTAGACGTGCGACGGATGAGGGATGCTTTGCTTCGGTCGTTTGAAGAGTGGTACTGTTTGCTACAGATTTTCGTGATCTTGAAGTATGGTGTCGAATCAACCGAAAAACTACCCCTCGATTGTTCGATCGCCTGTGACTCACCTCGAACTTCGATGAACTTGCATCGACGACGAGTGACGCTTGACCTTAACTGCCGAGTCCTTCTATTTTAGGGGATTTGAAAAATTCATGTGCTTTTTGTCTCGGTCTTATCGCGGACGCGATACTTAACGAGATACTTTCTACAGCTTGAGAAAGGGCATCCGAAAGAAATTCCGGCAGGTGATTCGTTATCGATAGATAATGTATTATCGGTACATTGTAAAAAGATTGTTAATTGTACAAAAAACGCTTACGATAACGCTTCTTAATGGAACCGTTATAAGCGGATAAGTTCCGTTACAATTACAAACTTGTAATGTAAAGAGATGCATCTATTATATGATTTTTCTAGACTATTTTCTGTACGAAATTGTGTAGATACAATTTGTAAAAATCGATTTTAATTTTTTTTATTATGTATGTACAATACTATTCTTTATTACGTCAACGACCATTGCCTCGCTGAAAATACCGGTTCTCGTTCGATCACCGAAGTTAAACGGCGTAGGACGGGGTCCGCACCTAGGATGGGTGACCGCTCGGTAAAAAGCCGGGAAGTGACCCTCTGGGTGCGTTTCACGTGTTGTTGGCAAAATAGGTGGTTCGGAACCCACCTTAATAAAAAGTAGGTCCCGCTGAAATTGGAAATTAGGCGATAGTTGAGGATTGGTAAAGGGAGAGGTGGTGGAATGGATTTGAATCCCTGAGGGGACCAAATATCATTACATACATATACTATTCTTTATTACAAAAAAAAGTACGTTCGAATTTTCTAAATACGGATGGACCGTATTGTCTTGATAAAATTAAATTTATTGGACAGTAGTGGTCAGTTACGATACAGAAGCATGTTGGGCTGTTAAGTGTTAATAGACGACACGAATTTCCACGTTTATCTGACCCGATCCGATTTTCCGGTAGTCGCAACTCCTAAAAGCTCTATTAATTCGGTCGATAGTTCCAAGCGATAGATCGAACCAAGCTAGCGACAGAAGTTTAAAATGCTCTGACTTTATTAAGCGTAACTCGATCGGCTCGTAAACTTCGTTCGCGTCCCATCAACTAATTGTTTTCGCAACGTTATGGTTTCCCGGTCGGGGTAAGTTATGGAAACGAGGCTGGCCGGTGCATCGGATAACTATTCGATTCGATTCTCTGCGTCTTCGGAGCTGAAGCTGCATGTGGCATTTTATTACTCGGCGCGACGCGGCGCTGCGGGGCCAAGGAAAAAAATTTCCATCCGCAATGGCCGACGCGACGTTTTCTCGAACTGATTCGTTCGATTCTATCGTAAAATTTCCGTATCTCTTCCTCTGCGTGCAACGGTCGAAATTATTCTTACAACTGTGTTTACGCAAAATAGACAATTTCTGCATCTGTTGTTAGGAACAGTAGTTACAGTAGTTGATACCTTGTATCACAGCCTACTCTAGTACTAGCCGTGCTGAGGGTAAAAATGGTAACACCGCGAGAGTCCGACTGTGATATATATATCAGTACTAACCCAACCCGCCCAACAGGACTCTCACGCAGACTCCCAATCTCCCTCTACCGGCCTCTGTTTTCCGCTTATTTTTCAAATGTTTTACACATCAATGTGTACTTATTATTATCACTTGTTACATAGTAGGTACTTTACAGAAATAGAAAAATAAGTACAATAATGCAGATAAATATTATTTATTAACTTTCTAGGTCTTTATTTCTGTGTGTATCACATTTATTTCATAGAATCTATTGTTCTTTTAAAACATTTCTATGTTTATTTATATTTCAATACTATATTTATTAGTTAATAATGCCACGACGTTGTTGTGTTCCCAATTGTAAGGGAAATTATGCTAGTACTCTCAAAGAAAATAATTATATTTCTATATTTTTATATCCCCAAAGATGAGCAATTGCGGAAAAAATGGATGTCTGCTATTCCCTGTAAAAAGTGGACACCAACAAAATATTCTGCAGTTTGTAGTCTGTATTTTGCAGAAAGGTATCCAAAGGTATCAAGGTATTCTATCTAATAACGGTGTACTTACTGGTGAATGTTTTGTTGAGGTGTCCTTGGAAGATGCAATACCTTCTATTTTTGTCAATTCTCCATCTTATCTTGAAAAATGTGTGCTACCACAAAGAAAACATCCTGTAGAGCGCAGGGAAAGAATTATTGAAAACCATGAAAGTTTAGTTAGAGAATTTATTGATTCTGATATAATTAATGGCTTCTTAAATTTAAGAAACGATTACAAAGAAGAGCTTGTAATTTCGAACCATTGGAGTATTAAAATTACTAATTCAAAAATTTATTTTTGCAAGCTTGTATGTAGTGATACTTTTGATTTCTTGAAAGAAATAATAGATTAAAATACATATTTTCAAAATCGGCAAGTTCGTTTTCTTTTGCTGAAATAAAAAATAAATTTCAAATTTGCGATGATGATAGCGATAATCTTCATGATCTTCTTGTCAATGTCAGTGGTTTTCCAGAAATTTTCGACACTGATTATTTATCCAATTGTATTGTCGATGATTCCATTAAGATTTATATATCCAGTTATAGGTCCCATTCTGTTGCAAAAAAATTGTAATATATGTAAATTATTAATTGTAGAGAATAAAGGTGTAACTGTAAATAATGTATATTTTGATCATTTGCAAAGGGGTGGTCTTTCCACTCCTATAGAGGATCTATTACAGTAATCGCTCGTTCGTTGTCCAAAATCTTGGCTGCGTTCGTTGTCCAGTGCCTACCCACTCCACCGCCTGTCAACGCCGAGTCGCTCCGCAGGGCGGCGGCGATTGGTCTCGGCTCGGGTATATCGGTGTGAACACCACTACATTGACTCGAGGAAACGATTTTACAAATCTCTTAATTTTCATTATTTCTTTATGGGACTTTCACTGCCATATTTCTGGCATTTTTCTGATTAAAATGACACCAAACACGATATAATTTGAACTGTATTAAGTGGTTTTATCGACGTTGAAAGTTTCGAAGGCAACGCCGAACAACGTATTGGAAAGAAAGAGACGCGAACAGTCGCCGTCGCCGGCACAGTTCACATGTACAGTAAATATGGGCCAAATTATATCGTGTTTTGTCTTGTTCTAATCAGAAAAATGCCAGAAACAAGCCAGTGAAAGTCCCATTAAAAAATAATGAAAAATAAAGCATTTTTAATTGGCATTACATTGTGAGAACACGCGGGTCTTTAAACTGTGCCGGCGACGGCGACACGCTTCGGTAATGCGATCCGTATTTCTTCTATCCTTCTCTATGTTCGGCTCTCTATTGAAGTTTCGCTCGGCGCGGTCGGCGCGGTGTAGATAAAACGCAATCATACATAAATCACAAAGCGTGTCCCTCTGCGCTCGTTGTCCATTCTGCGCCCCGGCCTTTGGACAACGAACGAGCGATTACTGTAGATGCATTTGTGGTAAAGATTATCATAGTATTTTGCTTAAATTATCAATTTTTTCTAATATTTTATTAAACGATTACGTTAAAACTATAAACAATAGTCAATTAGAAATGCATGCACATATCATTTCTAAAAATCGAAAAATTAAAACTTTCAATAATTTTCTTTTAGTTTAGCTTTTTTTAAACCATTAATTTTGATATATTGAACTTATTCTTTCTAATATGTGTTAGTTAATGCATCAACAGAGTTTTTCATTTGTCTTAGTTTATTAATTTTCTTTTTATATTTTTGTTATTAATGTTATTATATATAAGATTCTCAGGGTTGTATTAGCAGTATTTCAAGAAAATAGCAGAGTTGTTTTGTTATTAAGATTAAAGATTATTTATTATTGTTAAAAACTTTAATATTTTATTTTTCTGTTTATATGTGAAAAGTTATTTTTTTGTTTTCTAAAAGTAATATCTACTACGATATTATCACATATAAGAGAATATCATAAGATAGAATCATCATCAAGATTATTTTATTAAGTTTCTTTCATTTGTACTTTCTTTTTATTTAAAAAAAATTCGTTTTATTTTCTTCCTATTTTAAAAAATGTATTTTATTTTGTAAAATGGGATGATATGGCTATTGGCGAACCACCCATTATGATAAAAAACAATAATTATAAAATTATCCTTTATAAGTTTATAAGACGATATAATATATTATTTACCTGCATAACTCTTCTCTTCAGTAACTGATTACCCAACGTCCTTGACGTATACACGTAGTCACTTAACCTCTTCGACTTCGTCACAATAATTCACAAATGTTGCATTTTAGTTCAAAGATGATTTCCCATTGCCTCATGCTTCTATTTTCTTAAAACCTCTGGAAATATTTCGAATATTACGTACCACAACACCAAACTATTCCGGGAGTCCACAAAGTGTAAACCGCATTTATAAATACTAGTATGCTTTAATATCACTTCTACTTACCATAGTTATAATATTTACATATTGCTTAAACATAATTAACAACGAACTGTGCATTTTAATATAATTTTCCCATGAAAAAAGCGTTAATTATAATCTCAAACACGAGACTCCCATTCTTGAAAATCGGACTCTCGAACTGTAAACACAGCGGTGTTGCCAAGTTGTTCAGCACGGCTAGTACTAGAGTAGGCTGTGCTTGTATGTATACATATACGTTGACCTTGTCGCCACCTGGTAGTCAAATTCGTAAGAGCCCAGGCCCTGGGCCCCTGGGTTTTCCCCCTAGTAAAAACAATTGGTTTTTCCTAAACCGGTTTTCCCGCGTTTTTTGGGAGAGATTTTCCCCTTCCATCTAGGACCGTATATGTATAGCTCTCCAAAGCGAGCAGAGTTCATTGCGTTCTTTTCCAGCGTAGCGTCCTGTTAATAGGATTTTGATGTGTTTACATTTAGTTGTATGTATCTACAAATGTATACGTATTATCATTAAATTACTTCGCGTCCGTATATAAGAGTGTGCGAGTACAGCATTCTTTTAAGATTCGCCGTATTATTTCACGCGTTGAACCTGTAGAAAACCTGTTTATCTTGGAAATTTCTTTTGATTTCACGAAACCTATGTCAACAGAGAAACACGTGTACCTGAAAATGGCCAAAAATATTCGTTTCACGAGGGAGAATAAGGCTCTGTCATGGCAGCAACGAGCGTTTTACGAGAAAAATGGATATTTGGTATTTCCCCGACTGGTGCCGCAAGATATCCTGGATAAATGTCACAAAAGGTAAGCTAATAATTAAAATACAGCTAGACAAACTCATTTAATGTTCCCTTTTTACACGTTCTCTCATAGCACGTTATTTTTATACGCGATATGCCTGTATTTGAGCCCCAGATATGTAAATAGTAGAATTGCTATTCTTTGTAGAGTCTCGAACGTAGAAAAGGGCAGCGATTGAAAGAGAAACTGAGACTGAAATTCGGCGCGTCGATTCTCTTCCTCTCTTTTCCATTCGCCGCGCCGCGCCGTCCTCTTTCACGACTGAAACTATAATCGCTTATTACATAAATAATTATATTGATATTATAAGAAATTGTAATTAGAAAAGCGAGAGGAATATGATGGTAAAATTTAAAAAAAAAATGAGAAATTATTAAAGTTTAAAAAATGTTATATTTGCAATTATATTGCGATAGATTGGGAAAAATGCTGAGCAAGAAAGCATCGACTAAATCTCGACCGTGCGGAAGTCGTGTCTCGTGGTTTTCTTTCATAGGCAATTATTTTTGCAGGTTCGACGACATCGTGTTTGGCAAAGCTCCATGCGCTGGAATAACAGTGATGCGCGATGTAAAGGACAGAAAATCGGTCAACAAATTACAGGACATTGCCGAGGACGAAGTTTTCCGGGAGTACATCGTGTATAAAAGTGTCCTCGATATTGTAGAAGCCTTCACCGGGCCGAACATCATGGCTATGCACACTATGCTGATCGCCAAACCACCAGACATCGGATTCGGGACCTCCAAGTAATGTTTATTCCATTTTTTTCCATTACCGTGTATTTGTTTTGGCGGCGGCTAGTGTGAGTGAGAGAGAGGAGGAAAGGAAAGTGAGCGCGTTTCGTCGTAGGCCCGCTTAGGACTCATCGGTAAGGCTATCTAGCGGGCCTTGACTCAGACGCTGGGATACTACAAGGCGGTTGAGGACTGTATATATAGGAATCGGGGAAGGACCAAGTACTAGCGGGAAACGTTGACCGTTTTGTCCCTCTGTTGGTAGGCGTAGGAGGCAGCCGCCACATATGTATAAAGGGATCCCCAATTTCATCAAGTTCATCCTGATAGTTTTCACCTGTTCTTATCCCTTTTTCTTTATATGCCTACCTCGAATTTACATATACATTGTTCTAAATGTTTAACCGTTTTTCAAAATTCATTTTTCAAATTTTCAAGGCTTTGAAAGCAAGACCCCAAAGAACAGTATACTTTTTTGAAGAATCGCTTGAAAATATTAGAGGTACTCGAAAGTAATATGTCGTCTTTCAATACTCGAGCATGCTTTTTTATTTTATTTTGCATTTACTACAGATTAATTTCGCGATAAGCACACTATATGCCAATCAATCTATTTAGTTGGAATATATGTTGTGTTGCGACAAGGGGACACGATGTTTATTTGATCTAAAAACCGGTAAAAAAAAAAGAAAAGAAAGA
Organism: Lasioglossum leucozonium; assembly: GCA_028454225.1. Classification (NCBI taxonomy): domain Eukaryota; kingdom Metazoa; phylum Arthropoda; class Insecta; order Hymenoptera; family Halictidae; genus Lasioglossum; species Lasioglossum leucozonium. The sequence continues at coordinate 15,895,973 of CM052212.1, forward strand.
AAACAACGCGGAACCCGTGATAAGAACCGAATATTTTGCTAATTTCAGACACCCACCACACCAGGATTTGTACTACTTCCCTTTTCGGCCAGCCGATCTGATAGTTGCTTCGTGGACTGCCATGGAACCTTGTAATCGTGAAAATGGATGTCTCTACGTAGCCCCGGGCACGCATGCTCTCGATCATATGTACAAACACGACTATCCACCGGGATCCGAACCGGGATCCGTCAACAAATTCTATCATGGGATCCTGGTACGAATTTGATCACGTTCAGCCATTGTTGAAAATGCCAGGGAAACGATTCTTTCTTATTTTTCTTCTTTTTCATTTAAAAGGACCTACCCGAGTCGACGGATTGGGTATACCTTGAAATGGAACCAGGCGATACAGTCTTCTTCCATCCCCTATTGATTCACGGATCCGGCGTGAACATTTCTAAGAAAACAAGACGCGCTATCTCATGCCATTATGCGGCAGCAGAGTGTCAATATATCAACGTAAGCGATAAATTAGGGGAAACTTTTGTTTTAGGAGACTGGAAAATTGTTATTTCAAGAATCTAACAAGATAGTCAAATTAACTTTATACACTTTGCTATTTAAAATCATACTGTACTACATATACAGTAAATTCTCTTTCGTTGTCCAAAGGCCAGGGGGCTGAGTGGACAACGAGCGTGATGGGACATGATTGCTTATCTTATCTATCGCGCCGACAGAAACTTCAATAGAGAGCCGAACATAGAGAAGGACAGAATGAAATACGGATCGCATTAGCGAAGTGTGTCGCCGTCGCCGGCACAGTTTAAAGACTCGCGTGTTCTCACAATGTAATGTCAATTAAAAATGCTTTATTTTTCATTATTTTTTTGTGGGACTTTCACTGGTTTCTTTCTGATTAGAACAAGACCAAACACGATATAATTTGTCCCATATTTACTCTACATGTGAACTGTGCCGGCGACGGCGACTGTCCGCGTCCCTTTCCAATACGCTGTTCGTCGTTGCCTTCGAAACTTTGATCGTCGATAAAACCACTTAATACAGTTCAAATTATATCGTGTTTGGTCTAATTTTAATCAGAAAAATTCCAGAAATGAGGTAACGAAAGTCCCACAAACAAATAATGAAAATTAAGAGATTTGTAAAATCGATTCCTCGAGTCAATGTAGTGGTGTTCACACCGATATACCCGAGCCGACATCAATCGTCGCCGCCCTGCGGAGCAACTCGGCGTTGACAGGCGGTGGAACGGATAGACACTGGACAACGAGCGTGATGGAGATTTTGAACAACGAAAGAGAATTTACTGTATAACATAATATTCAAAGTGTTTGCGACTTCGTTCTGTTAAATTTTCGTAGTAAAAGACAATTCGCAAAATTTCCCACGTTCCCATGAATGTCTAGAACGTTCTAACCGAATTGCAACGAATAGGTGGAAAACACCGTGCAGCAGACCATCGCGAAGGAGATCGAGAAACACATAACCAAGATTAACCCTGGGATCGAGTTCGAGTACCGCGACTTGTGGCGTTACAGGGCCAGTCTGGTGCGCGGAATGAAGTCCTCGCTCTGAGAAACAACGTGTACGGTAAATATGGTTTTGTATTTCATGGTGGTCGCACGTGGGAGTAATAGTTCATCGAGACCGAGGCGTAGTATTCGCACGGCGGTAGGATCGACTCGTTGCTCGGGTAGACGGTTAGGCAGAGAGGAGGTAGAAGGGTCAATAACGGCATGACAGAAAAAGATGCAACGACAACAGTGTTGCCGCCATTATTATTTATCGTATCGGTATCACGCCGGTGTCTTTGATGAACGTACGGCGGTTGGAGCGTGTAACAGTGCTTCGAATGTGGATCTTTGTAGGTGTTCTCGTGGCGGACGCTGGCGCTCGAAGTGCGACACGCGGCCAGGCAAATTTGGAAACGGTCCAGATTGCGGAGACGTTTCTTCACAACATCTTGGTCCCTGTGCTGCACCTTGTTGTTGTTGTCCCTCGACAACCCTAACAACACGTCCCGCCTGCCCTTTATTTGCTGTTGGTAATAGCGGTTCGTTAATACTCTGTCCGTAAATCAGGGGAGTAGCCGAGAGGAACGAGGAATCACCTTGCCAGGATGTAAGCAGCAGGACACGCAGTATTCGTAAATCGCGCAGCACCCTTGTACGTTGCAGGTCTTACAACTATACCTCTCTCTCTTCGCAACGAGAACTTCCTCGTTCTTCGGACTCTTTTCTTCTATGCCGCAACAGCCGTTCGGCAAAATATCTTGTCTACCGCATACGATACCCCGCTCGTCCACTATCAGCGCTTTGCCCTAGCGAAAGAACAACACGAATATACTCAGAAATCGAATATTAGTTGAATAAATATTGAATAACTAGTATAGAGATAGCTCGTTCCCTGTTCGATAGTTCAGATTATATTCCTGCGGTCCGCTCGCCGTGGTACAAAGCAAAATTTGCATTTTACTTATGGTACGAGTCGATTAAAATAGTTCGCCGGTTCGATTTACCTGGACAGAATTGCGACAGTGCTGAGCCGTAACGTCGCTGTCGTTTAAGTTAGATATTGCCTCTACGTTCAACCCGTTGTCGTTCGTCTCTTGGTCGAGAGTGGCCTGCCACAGCGACGGCTTACCGGACGCTCTCAACTCGTCCGGTAGCACCTCGTCGTCGGATATCAGGTCGTCGTTATTGTCGTTGACCATCATAGCATCCATATCGTCCAGATCATTATCTAAAGCTAACGTTTTCCTCTATGGATAAAATGATATATCGCGTTCTAAGTACCAAGTAGGTGGTTGTTCTTTGTTGTATCGTTAATTTACCTCGTTACGAAATAAAGAAAAGGCGCAGTAGGTGAGAGACAAAGCGAAGATCAGTCCAAGTACGATGCGGCGTCTAATGATCCTGAACAGACCACCGCAATTCGGCATCCTTTCCGCTTATCCCAACGCGACCCGGTGATCTCGATCGACATTAAATTCCGTGGTTGGTGTCCAGGCACATGATCGAGAGCCAACCAACAGCGCAAAATTCTATCGTTAGATCGCGTTTAATCGATAGAGATCTACAACCGAAAAATGTGTCGAATCATTGTTACGCTGTAAGATGCAAATCGAGCGGGCATAGGTATTTTAGTATAGCACAAGCGAGAGCTAGGAAAATAAAGGGAGGGAAAGAGAAGGAGAGGTTATGGTTGTTCTTCTGACAGTCGCAAACATTCGCGAAGCGCTTACCGATCTCGGCTCGCAAATAATTCCATTGATGCTACATGAGCTCCTTACGGATGAATCGCACGTCCAACGACGGTAATTCAGCTTTTCTTTTTCCTAAATTAGAAATTGTCGAAATTCTTGTCGCTCGACATACGAGAAACGATATACGATGAAGTAAATAGGTACAAGTGCGTTGACCTGTCCAACGTACACGGATCACGTTAGCGAGTACACGGTTGCTACGGTAGATGTCTCTGCTCGTCGAACAAATTGTTGTCACTGTCACCACCCTGTTACCGACAAATTCTCATTTCAAAAAATGCGCAAATATATTTTACCATTTTATAAATAGACAACCGACTCGTGGAATGTTTTACAATTTGAATCTTGGAAAAATAAAATTGCCAAGTTAGTAGTTCATCAAAAGAGCCTAACATGCAATCTTCGCCTGGCCGAGTGATATTAATTATATTATTGTAAAACATTAGAATTATGCAGTCATATATATGTAATTATAATTATATTCAGACAATTTATTAAAATTCCAAAGATATTTCTTTAGATGAAATTTTTAATTAAGAACGGTGGCATAGATATTATGGGGTATTTATAAATAATAATAACCGCTATAAATAATTACTATAAAAAATAATTGTGTTGGAGCTTCGGGTGAGTTGTAATTAAGATTTATGAATATACTTATGAATATGTAAACTTCGATGCACTGTATAAAATGTATATGCTTCAAGATTCTTTATTATATCAACGAGTTTTTCTTTTGTTGTCCTCGTCTGTATAGTTATGAAATTTTTTTATCGAAGACATTATTCGAAATGAATGTCGCTGCAATCGTCTGCATAGAGTTAAAACAATCAAATCCATTTTTTTTTCTTTTTTTTTTTAATCAAACATAACCAGGCGTCCTGCGCGATCCGACTAATCTAATTCTGACAGAAGATATTAGACAGAACACAGGACTGAAAGCAAATGGCAGAAGAGGAATACGCGCGATGACTTTTAGAATCATACAATGGATACTGTCTATAGTAATATTCCTGATTGTGATCGCCGTAATTACTTTATCCGTTATCCATCTCGGCAGAAGAGATCGTCTTACGGCAGAAATGGCACAGTCAGTTGAACTCGAGGATAACGTCAACTATAAAAATAAAAATTCTTTTCCTAGCTTTTCCTATCAATTAAATAAACATCTATGTTCCGAATATTAGGACAAACAATTATTGTATATTATCTCCAACAGATCCCACGCAACACACGGAGGTGGATGAAGCCCGCGAGTGCATCGAACAAGATTAACGTTAAGCGTCGACGATAATTAGTCAAGTTAACTTCGCGCGATAATGTTATTTCCTAGAACGAAACGTAAATAGAAGAATTCAGTGAACTCATAAATTTAATAAACTGTTCGACCCTTTTAATCTAATCGTAATTCTGCTTCTAATCTTTTTCAAAATGGTTACGGCGAAGAAAAATTTGTTTCAATTTCACTGGAGATAGGATAATTTTGATCATAATTGCCCATCAATGCCCGAATGTTAACCGAACAAAAAGTTATTCATATATGTATTTATAGCCTTCTGAAATCATTTCCACCGACTGATCTAGGATGTAAAAAAGATGGTTATGTAAAAGAATCTTTTTATGTACATAAATTCCCACTTTGATATTCAGTTGTACGTCAATTAAAATGGAAAGTCGTTTCTTTCGTTAACAAAAAAATACCTTGTTGTAAGAGCACGTACCGGGATCTCTTGCACATTATGCAGCGACAGAATGTCATTATTAATACATATATCAATGTAAGCGACGAATTAGAGGAAACTATTGTTTTAGAAGGCTGGAAAATTGTTATTATAATACTTTATCTACCGGAAATCTATTGTAACACGTTCGCCACCACCGTCACACTACAAGCGACGTTTATCATCACGCAATTTAACTTGAAGTCAATCAAACGAATTTTATACACTTTGCTATTTAAAATCATACTGGTAGTATACAGCATAATATCCAGAGTCTTCGTAACTGTATTACCGACAAATTTTCATATAAAAAAATGTGGAAATACGTTTTAGAAGTAGGCAACTGGCTCGTGGATATTTCACAATTTGAATCTTGGAAAAATAAAATTGCTAAGATAGTTTATCGAGTGCCTGTGATGCAATGTCCACCTGGCCGCGTGATATTAATCATACGTATTATTGTAAAAGGATAGACTGTTCCACAACCGTAGAGATTAGTCTAGGTCTGCGTGCAAGCGTTTTACGTATAACTGACAATGTTTGCGAAACTATATGCTATGTAAAGCGGTAAGGCATATATTTTCATATAATAAATTTATTTCGTTCAAAATATATTACAAACTTTACTCGCGTTAATTAATGTTCCTATTACATTATGCTAAGCGTAAACTTGTTTTAACTATAGTATTTAATATATTTTGTCGAGAATTAAGATTATCGAGGCACGGGACGGTTGCTCGTTGGTTCGATCCACTCGAGGCCGGTGTGTTGGAGCTGATCCGAACGTCGGTCGCGCAAAGACAACAATTTTTCTAAGATCGATCTTGGCTTTCATAGCCAAGACACGTATTTGTCTAATAATGACATGCAGATCTCGTATCCCCAGAAGCAGGCCGCATTTGCAGGGAAAGCGCGAATCAGTACTGGTGCGATCCCTCGATAAAGACCGGCAAAGCCATCTTTCCTCATTATCTCCGCATACACTGACCTCAATCCTCGAGGATACTTTCCTAAAGTGGACGTCTGCAACTTTGACTTCATGGTATCAAACGGCATCGAGACCACCCAGTTAACTACACCTGCGCAACCCCCTGCTAAAAGCGGCTGCCATGTTACCTGCAAGACAAAATTTTTCCTACCTGTATAACGCGAGAAAAGGTACCACTATTGGAAGCTTAAATACAAAAACATAATCGTAACCATCGCATCGGTTAGAGTTAGGCAGTCATTGATCATTTTGTGATTAATAGTTTGACGTCGGGCATTTATTAATACTGGCTGACTAATTGCGAGTGAAAACGCGGGTGAAAAATTAAGCAAGATGATATTACGCAGACATTGAGAAAAATAGCTGTAATCGCCCATACATACATACATACATACTAACTTGCATTTCTATCCTAAACCCGATGGTAGGCGAAAAACGTAAAAAAAAGTTCGCTTTTCAGTAGCTAAATATTTTCGCGTTCGTATTCCAAAAGCGACTCTCTTACGTAATAGTTCGTTCAATATATATAAAAAATGATACACATCTTTCATTATGGTACATATATACATATTTTATTCAAATTATTAATTAATTACATATTTAACATACAATAAGATGTTGATATAAAATTGATGTCATCATTTTCTTTATTACATATTCACAAACAAATATCAAACGATTAATGCACCATAATGCGACCACGTTTATGCAGGTAGGAAGCTTCGCGAACTGTTGGGAGGGTTAACTAGAGTGAGTAAGAATGCCAATTTTGTTGTTTGTTTTGTTGGTATTCTTGGTTTTCAGAAAATTGACTCTTTTGCATTTTCCTTAAGTATCGTATTATATTTTGATTTGTTCGAATTCGTAAAATTAATGTAATTCGCATGACCTAAAGTAAGTATCAAAAGTGTGATCAAAAAGAAATCTTACATTTTCAGATTCGTTGGTGAGCGATCGCATGATTTCCTCGTACGAGCAGAAATAGAGTCCTGTGGCAGGCACGTCGCGGAGTAAGGTTGCACAGGTGCCGATGTATAGATTTCGTATGCCGCCCTCTTTCCACAGTTTGATCCCACAATCCATAAAACCATTGTATGTAGAATGGTTCGCCTTGAGCAATTTCGGGCGAATTATTTTTTTTTTTTATGACACAACATTACTTGGGGAAAGGCGATAAGTTTTTCTATTACAAATTGACAACGACGCGCATTCGATATTTCTATAATATCATTAATGTTGCTATTGGCTCGGGTATTTAAAATTAATAAAATCTAGATTTATACGCTCACTGTATAAATACGCGGTTGTGCAACTTTTTTACTTTTTGCGAAACAACGTATCACGATCTAAATTTCCATAATGATCGCTACCTCTTGTATTTGGAAGTTTACGTATATTTATCGATTATTTAACCGTATTTTTTATATTCTATATTCGATCGTATTTCGCACAGTTGCGTGCACGCGTATACGCACACGCTGCAAATATGTAAATAGAATCCGTACGCATTTTAATTAACTGTTTAAGCAAATATTTCTACTTATTTTTACCTGCATTTGCAGTAAACATTTGATACGTTCCGCTGGAACAGTGATAATCGTCGTACTTGCACCACTAATTAATCCTGCGAACAACACTTGCCAGGCCGTAAGAGTTTCTTGATCTGGTTCGGCAACGAGATCTTTACCGAATCCATAACCGAGAAAACCAATGGCGAAAATCGGCACGACTGTTACAAGGGGCGCCATTACACCCTACATGCAACCAACGATCATTACTATAATGATAGTTGTAGTTTGTAGTCTGTCCAATGAGACGGAGCAGTTGATGCACCAGCGCGCGTCGTTTGCTAACTACATATGTAACTTTACTGCTCATTTAAAGTCAGACTAAAATTACTCAATTTGAAATTCAGAATAGAGAAGACACTGATCTGCAAAATGTTCATTCTTAGATACTTCGGTGTTTATTAGATGCGCTTTTCAACTTTCAACGATATTCCCGTTAACCTATGAATCTTTCGGTGCATCGCGACAAATGGTGGTCGGGAAAAGAGCAAGCGGTACGATGAAGGCAAAATATTTTCATTTATAATCAGATATAATTCTTGTGTAAGAAATGCATCGACGCTTGTCGCAAGCAAAATGATATACCGCAAGTTAATTGTCATCTCTCGTTCGCCACACGCTCGTAATAGGCATTATTGAAATGTGTACCTTGTACAAACTAATCGATCCCTCCTGCGACGCGATTTTTCTTACCGCGTCCCACGTGCTTTTGTAATGATCCGGCTTCGTTTGCATTAGAACCTTAACTGTATCCAATGGATGTCCGGTCACCACTGTAAAGATTCCGCCGATCCCACCAGCTACAAATGGACGAATTCGCATCTGATTAATTTTCGATTCATAATTCGATCTAGCACTCTTTCGCAGCTACCTACATATCAGATATCTTAGGGTACTGTCCTGGGGCATCGTAAGCAGCTGTCACGCGCACTTTTTATGTACTATAGTCGACGAGAAGAAAACGAGATTAGGCAGCACGCGGCGCATTTTTCACATGCTCGAATTCAGATTCACCAGATAGCACGAATCCTGTTCGATTCGGCGTTGTATTCGTCGTGATCAATTAGTAACGTGAACTGTTGCTAGGTTCTTCCGCATTTGCAGATCCAATATGGCGGTGTCGTTGGACTCCGTCGGTAGGAATCGTACCATTTGGTACTGTCAGCGCCTACGAGATATGTACTATTAACGATGTAGGGATTTGTGTTTTCTATCAACTACGATAATTAATCCCACGTGTGATAGGGTTTGATAATTTATTCTGATAATGTATTTCACTCCAAAACGCACTCTCTCTCTCTCTCTCTCTCTCTCTCTCTCTCTCTCTCTCTC